>JAVIAB010000160.1:70044621-70327121 GCA_032433765.1 Megaustenia siamemsis | reverse complement strand
TACTACTACCATTACCACTACTACTACTGCTACTGCTGCTGCTGCTATTACTACTACTAATACTGCTAGTACTACTACTACTACTACTGTTATTACTACTAATGCTACCACTACTATTGCTATCACTAGTACTACTACTACTATTGCTGCTACTACTACTAATGCTACTACCATTACTGCTCCTACTACTACTTCTGCTGCTACTACTACTATTACTGCTACTAGTACTACTACTGCTACTACTACTACTCCTGCTACTGCTGCTACTACTACTACTACAACTACTGCCGTTGCTACTACTACTACTGCTACTACTACTACTACCACTACTACTGCTATTACTATTACTACTACTACTACTGCTACTACTATTACTGTTACTACTACTGCTACTACTACTACTGCTACTACTGTTACTACTACTACTGCTATCACTACTACTACTTCTACTGCTACTACTACTACTGCTACTACCATTACTACTACTACTAAAGCTGCTACTGCTGCTGCTGCTACTACTACTGCTACTACTATTACTACTACTACTACAACTACTACTACTGCTACCACTACTGCTGTTATCACTATTACTACTATTATTTCTGCTACTAATACTTTTGCTACTACTAGTACTGCTGCTGCTACTACTACCACTACTGCTACTACTACTACTGCTACTATTATTACTACTGCTACTACTACTACTACTACTACTACTGCTGCTACTACTACTACTACTACTGCTGCTGCTACTACTACTACTGCTACTACTACTACTACTGCTGCTGCTACTACTACTTGTACTACTACTGCTACTACTACTACTACTACTGTTGCTACTTTTGCTGCTGCTACTACTACTTCTACTACTACTGCTACTATTACTACTGCTACTACTACTACTACTACTACTACTACTACTACTTCTACTGCTGGTACTATTACTACTGCTGCTACTACTATTACTGCTGCTACTACTGCTACTACTACTACAACTGCTACTACTACAACTATTACTGCTACAATTACTACTACAGCTACTACTATTGCTACTACTACTACTACTACCACTGCTGCTGCTGCTGCTACTACTTCTACTACTGCTACTACTACTACTGCAACTGCTACTACTACTACTGCTGCTACTACTACTAATACTGCTACTGCTATTACTACTACTACTACTACTACTACTACTACTGTTACCACTACTAATGCTATCTTTACTACTACTACTACTACTACTACTACTACCACCACCACTACTACTACTACTACCACTACTACTACTACTGCTACTATTACTACTACTACTACTACCACTACTACTACTACTACTGCTACTACTACCACTACTACTACTACACTACTACTACTACCACTACTGCTACTACTACCACTACTACTACTACCACTACTACTACTACTACTACTGCTACTACTACCACTACTACTACTACCACTACTACTACTACTAACAGTACTATACATTTCAATTACTGAAAATGATATTTAAACAAAATTGTTAAGGCGAATTGTTTATAGAGTAATGCATATATTTGCATTTTCATAAAATCCTCTTCTTTTTATGCGTTGTCAGTTTATGCCTTCATTTGTAAACATTTCATAAAGAACAAGGGATTAAGTGACTAAGTCACTCAACAAGAATCAAACCAACACAGTCCGCATAGCTAACAACAAATAGAACATAGCAAGCAGGTGAACCCTAAAAGATTAATAGCAGGGATTATATCAACACCTGGAATCCATTTATTCATCCATCCATCAATTTACCTACCTACTTACCTACCTGTCTGCCTGCCTGTCTGTCCTTCTGTTAGCCTGCCTATCTGTCTGTCTCTTTGTCTGCCTGCCTGCCTGTATATCTGTCTGTTTGTCTGTCTGCCTGCCTGAATATCTGTCTGTCTGCCTGCCTGCCTGTTTGTCTGTCTGTCTGCCTGCCTGAATATCTGTTTGTCTGTCTGCCTGCCAGAATATCTGTCTGTCTGCCTGCCAGAATATCTGCCTGCCTGCCTGCCAGAATATCTGCCTGCCTGCCTGCCTGTCTGTCTGTCTGTCTGCCTGCCTGCCTGCTTGCCTGTCTGCCTACCTGCATGCCTGTCTGTCTGCCTGCCTGCCTGTCTGTCTGTCTGCCTGCCTGCCTGCTTGCCTGCCTGCCTGTCTGTCTGCCTGTCTGTCTGTCTGACTGTCTGTCTGTCTGTCTGCCTGTCTGCCCGCCTGCCTGCCTGTCTGTCTGTCTGTCTGTCTGTCTGTCTGTCTGTCTGTCTGTCTGTCTGTCTGTCTGTCTGTCTGTCTGTCTGTCTGACTGTCTGTCTGACTGTCTGTCTGTCTGCCTGTCTGCCTGTCTGCCTGCCTGCCCGCCTGCCTGCCTGTCTGTCTGTCTGTCTGTCTGTCTGTCTGTCTGTCTACTTAATATAGGAAGAGCTCGTGGTCTAATAGAACAATTGTTGTTCTCCAAAACTAGACAGTGATGGTTACAATCACAGTTGCATCGAAACTTTTGTTTACTTCTTTCTGAGGTGAAATATAAACTCAGACCTGAACCCTTCGTGGCGACTGCTGCTTGTATCCTTCAGTCCTGCATGTGCTGGCATCTCCTCCGACTCGATAGACCCCATGAATAGGATAATGTCGTGGATATTTTTCTTTCTTTTTTTTTAAATGAAAAATAACAGTAGGTGATGCACCGATGGACAAAACCTGCATCTTCTTTCATCACTAAAAGGCAGCTTAGGAAGGACGGAAAAAGAAATAAGAGAAGAACATTTTTTAAAAGAAGGAAAAAGGAGAAGAAGAAGAAGAAAGAAGAAAAGAGGAAGAAGAAGAAAGAAGCAAAAGAAGAAGAAGGAAAAGTCTGGGGCATAGGTCATCAACAAAGATTCTCAAATCGCTTATGTTTATGCTGTCACTTCTAACCTCCTCCGAGTGTTGTCTCAAAAATAAAACGAGGACCACTGCAATAAGACCATTAAGCAAACCTGAGCTCCGACCACCTGTTTCCTCTCGCGAAAACTATTGGTTTTGAAAGGAGACGGGCGGGGGACGACACAGTAGAGCTGGTTAAATAACAAATCAAAAAGGCTTTTATTTTTAAAACCACAAAAACCGGATGTGCTGCGGCAGGAAGTGATCCAAGTACGGGAGTGAAGTTTTAAATGTACGAGTATTACCACTTGATCATCTTAGGGTTTCATCGCGTGTCGTTGCTGCACTACAAAGTCGCGATACTCGTGGCTTTAGGCCCGAGCTATCCGTCTTTCACAAGTATTCTGTTTGTTTATGAAATCAATTTTACTTCAGTCGAGAATTCTCTATAACCGGTCATGTCACATATCCCGCGAAAACGCGTCGGCAAATTCTGTTGACAAGGGTAACTAGCGTGCAGCCCTAGCGGCAACACAGGAGACGACTGTATGCGACTTCCGTCGAAAAGAGAGCACATAGTCACTTCATTAGTCCAGCTTCCTAGAAAAAGCACATATAAAACAAAGCAGCTGAAACGGTTTAAGTGACTGCGTTTGTCTCTGCAAAAACAGGGCGGCAAGCAGGGATTTTGTATTGTCGGTTATGGCGTTAGCAAGGTCAAACTTCAGTGCCAGCCAAGTCGGCTGCTAGGGCGACAATTTTATCATCTCGAGTTCTTTAACGTGCGCGAGTGAACACCTCCTGTTTTTTCGCCGTTTACCGGGAGGTCTAGACATCGGATGAATCTCACTACCCAGAGACCAAGAGAGGGTAAAGCCACTAAGAAACCACCGACTCAATTTTGAAGATAAAAAAACCCCGCCACCTATGGTTGGATTTGTATTCTCGACCTTCCTGTGTAGAGGCTGACGCCTTTCTTCTCGACCACCCAGACCCGCTGTTAGTAATCAAAACTCATCGTCTGCAACAATCAACGATTATGATTTTTATGAAGAAACCCCAAAAGGTAGTCATATAACATATGTAGTTAGGTTAATGGGGTATGACCATAGTATATAACACCAATTTGGGGTGAGGAGGTGTGGTGTAGTGGGCTTACTGCACATTATTACCTTTCTACTGCGTTCCAAATGTCCGTATTGTCTCGGTTGTCGAACTAAAGAGTTAAGCACTGAACTTGTTAGCTTAGTCACCAAGAATACAAACACACGAACTTCCGGTATATTGTTGATAGGCGGCGGGAACAATTGAAGACTATGTATGAAAAGTGTTCCTTGTTGCAGTTTCCTCATATTCCAAGTCCGGCTTGTTACAGGAGCTACTGAGTTAAGTGCTCTGTGCACACCGTGAACTGTGTGTCTCATCCGTTTTGATCATGTTTCGATATTTCAATTGTTTACGATGAATGGTGATATCGTATGACAGGGAACAGTTGGCTATGTTCACTTTTTGCACGGTTTCGCCTTATGTCTTTTGGCATGTGCTGAGACTGCTACGATGGGGACTACAGTTACCTTTCATTGTTTGGGAGATGAGATATTAATTCGGATGATTACGCTGGCACGGGTGGTTCAGCAATTATGGATTTTAATTCGTTTGCAGTGATACCGGGGCCTTCCATAACCAAATAACCAAATACAAACACACAACTATCCTATCTCTCTCTCTCTCTCTCTCTCTCTCTCTCTCTCTCCTTCAAATAGCTATAGCCACTATTCTATATTTCTATTTTATGCAATGTCTTTTCTTCTCCTTTTCCTTCCTTATTTTTAACTTTCTTTCGTTCTTTTTTTCTTTCTTTCATTCTTTCTAGTTTTTAAAAAAAAAATATCGACTTCTCTATTTTCATTTTCTCTTTACTTTTTTTCCCGTTTAAAATATAAATGTATTCATAACCCAATCTAACATCAAGGTTATCTCACCGCCATATTGTCTTTAGGGAGTGGCATGTTTATTCTCGAATATTATTAGTTGAATCTTGTGAAGGGGCGGGGCTTGCACGGCCTAATACTCTCCATGCATGACCGTCCATCCTTGACCAATTTCCAGGTACTCTTTTCTTTCAAGTGGGTTATATGTGAGATGTGTTTTAGGCCAAATATAATATAATTTGACCATGTTAAAAGTATAAAAGCCAAACTGGAGCTTGAAGGAACTACAATGGAGGGTTAATTTTGTGAAAAGAGGAGATTGGCTTCGTTTTAACAAAAGATGGGCTTAAGACATTTTTTCGAGTTAGTCACGATGAGGTAGGAAACTAAGCTAAACAACAGATGGCACAGATAAACAAAGAGAAGCACGCAGACTAAACAGGTGGTACAACTAAACAAAGTGAATAGAAGTAAGTGTTTATCTGTCTGTCACTTTGTCTCCCACTTGCAAACAAACAGGTGGTACAACTAAACAAAGAGAAACAAACAAACTAAACAGGTGGTGCAACTAAACAAACAAACTCAACAGGGGGTGCAACTAAACAAAGAGAAACAAACAAACTTAACAGGTGGTACAGCTAAACAAAGAGAAACAAACAAACTAAACAGGGGGTGCAACTAAACAAACAAACTCAACAGGTGGTACAACTAAACAAAGAGAAACAAACAAACAAACTAAACAGGTGGTACAACTAAACAAAGAGAAACAAACAAACAAACTAAACAGGGGGTGCAACTAAACAAACAAACTCAACAGGTGGTACAACTAAACAAAGAGAAACAAACAAACAAACTAAACAGGTGGTACAACTAAACAAAGAGAAACAAACAAACAAACTAAACAGGTGGTACAACTAAACAAAGAGAAACAAACAAACTAAACAGGTGGTACAACTAAACAAAGAGAAACAAACAAACAAACTAAACAGGTGGTACAACTAAACAAAGAGAAACAAACAAACAAACTAAACAGGTGGTACAACTAAACAAAGAGAAACAAACAAACTAAACAGGTGGTACAACTAAACAAAGAGAAACAAACAAACAAACTAAACAGGGGGTGCAACTAAACAAAGAGAAACAAACAAACTCAACAGGTGGTACAACTAAACAAAGAGAAACAAACAAACAAACTAAACAGGTGGTACAACTAAACAAAGAGAAACAAACAAACTAAACAGGTGGTACAACTAAACAAAGAGAAACAAAAAAAAACTAAACAGTTAACACAGAAAAACAACACGTTGCACAACTAAACAATGAGACACAATGAGAATATAAAAGCGACACATCTAAACAATTACACACGTTCACAAATGATGTTTTGGACCAGAAGGGCAACCACACTCAATCCGATGTCCACATTCTGTTCCAGATAACAATAATATAAAACGCTTGTTGAATCATTCACCATTTATTTATGCACACATTTACATTTACCTGCCTTTTGTATGCAGACAACACTGCCTGCAGCTGTTTTTGGAGAGAACAAAAGGCTAAAGGAGTACACACTATAATAAGCGTCTCGTGACAGGGATTTTTATTTTAAAAAATTGTAGATTACTATAAATAGATCTATGGGAAAACAACGGGGAACCCCAACATGAATACCTGGTAATTATCATGTGTCACGCAATTACCACCCCTCCTTTGTGCGTGAAGGGAACAACTAGAAATGTTAAACGTTGGCGAGAGAAGAGAGATACTGGGTACAAGAGGTGATAAGATGTGAGAAAGTTTAAGAGAGTGGTTTGGTAGCCAGTTCTTTTTTTTTTATTTCTTGATTATCATTTTGGGTTAAATACGGCACATAGGGCAAAGGTCATAGTTGTTCTTGGAGAAATGGGGAAACAATAGATATAGAAAAAAAATAGATATAGAAACAAAATACATATAGAAAACAATTAATATAGAAAAAATACGTACAGAAAAAAATAGATATAGTAAAAAATATTAATATAGAAAAAAATACATATAGAAAAAAATAGATATAGTAAAAAATATTAATATAGAAAAAAATACATATAGAAACAAAATAATATGGAAACAAAATACAAATCGAAAAAAATTAATATAGAAAATAATTAATATAGAAAAAATACATATAGAAAAAAAATTATTATACAAAAAATACATATAGAAAAAAATTAATATAGAAAAAAATACATATAAAAAAGTAATATAGAAAAAATACATATAGAAAAAAATTAATATTAAAAAATACATATAGAAATAAATTAATATAGGAAAAAAAATACATATAGAAAAAAAATTAATATAGAAAAAATACATATAGAAAAAAAATTAATAAAGAAAAATACATATAGAAAAAAAATTAATATTAAAAAATACATATAGAAAAAAATTAATATAGAAAAAAATACATATAGAAAAAAAAATTAATATAGAAAAAAATACATATAGAAAACAAAAAAGAAAAAAAACGGTAGGGTTAAGGCTTCACGTAACAAGAGGGCAACACAAACCAGAACGACGTTTCGGCTCAAGAGTTCCTTCAGCAGGAACAAACAACACACATACAAATATGCATTTAAAATAACAAGAAATAATTATATAATATAATTATTTCGAACGAGAAGAAGGAATGAAAGGAAAATTAAAAATAAAGACTTCCCTGTACACTCTGATGTGTAAGAATGCCAGTGATCACGGAATTGTCCAAAACCTCGTTCTGGTTTGTCTTGTTCTCTTATTACCTGAAGCTTTAACAATACCGATTTTCTTTGTTTTTTTCTATATCTATTTTTTCTATGTCTATTATTTTCTATATCTAATTTTTTCTATATCTATTTTTTCTATATCTATTTTTTCTATATCTATTTTTTTCTATATCTATTTTTTCTAATTCTATTTTTTTCTATATCTGGTTTTTTTCTATTTCTATTTTCTCTATATCTATTTTTTTATATATTTATTTTTTCTATATCTATTTTTTTCTTTTTCTATTTTCTCTATATCTATTTTTTTCTATATCTATTTTTTCTATATCTATTTTTTTCTATATTTATTTTTTCTATATCTATTTTTTTCATTTCTCCTCACAATTAGCGTCACCGCAGCTTCGCAGTTTTACACATTTATGTGCATTTCTTTGCCATATACCTACATAGTTGTCCATGTCTGACGGTCAGAAGCAGCCTGCTCTACTTCTTGCTTGTTTACGTGACCCATAGCTGAGCTCACTGTGATGAGGTTCTACGTTTATTCCAGTCTTCTGGGTTTCTTTTACCGCCTGGTCTCTATATAACGGTCTTGTGAGGTAGCCTCCCAACGTCCAATTTGAGAACGTGGCCAGGTGTTTCCAGCCACGCTTTCTAATGTAATTGGATACATAGTCCCCGTTTAGTTCCATGGCTCATTTGGTGGGCAGTGAAGAATATAATTTATAAATAGCCGTAGAGATATGGTCGACCACGAAAAGATGGATTGATGGAATATGAAAAATAGCACACGGCAAAATTTCATTTTTTTTTAAATGAAAAACATCTTGCTAAACTAAGACAACGTCAATATAAGTGAGAAAGAAAATGCATCGGTACTTTATAGAGCCAGTTCTAACCTATGGAAGTGAATCATGGACAGCAGACAAACGAATGAAAAGACGATTAGAGGTTTCAAAGATGGGATGTTTAAGAAGATAGTTCGGAATTTACTGGAAAGACGAAAGAGCCAACCAGCGTGGTCATTCTCAAAGAGGCTAACAGAAAAAAATAGCTCCTAAAAACATCTCAAAGAAACAATCGACATTTGGAGAATCAACACTAGGAAACACAACAGCAGTAGAGGCCAACAGAAGAACACAACGCAGCAAACTGTATCTCGCCTCGACGCTTCAAAGGCAAATGAGGGAGGAATGAAGTTTATATAAAATGCTGTGGAGAGACATGATCACCTACGCCAGCACGCACTGACTGTGCTTGATGATAATAATACTTCTATTCCTACCAGCTCTTGTCCCACAGTAGTGGGTCTGTTGATATTATCATCATCATGTGCCATAGAGGTTGGCGTAGTAGGCGACCACGTCTCTCCACAATTCTCTATCCATAGTGATCGTATTAGATTGGTTGTTGACTATTTACCATGCCAAGACACCAAGCTATATAATATCTTTTCTCTTTGTCGTCCGCGATCTCTCTTTCCCTATATTTTTGCCAGTTATAACCAGGTTTTCCAACTTTCCTCTTTTCAGGATGCGCCAAAAATGTCGATTGTTTCTTTGGGATAATTTTAGGTGCTGACTTTTTCTGTTGGCCTCTTTGAGAATGCCATAACTTCACCTTTGGCCCAATGCTTTCTTGTAACTCTAATTAACAGCCTGTCTGTCTGTCTCACTGTCTCTCTATCTGCCCGTCTGTCTATATATTTATCTTTATCTATAAGTGTGTATAACTATATATATAAATATATATATATATATGTATATATATATATATATATATATATATATATATATATATATATATATATATATATATATATATAGCTCTCCTATCACACAACCATCAACAGATGCAAGATAAAATGAGTTCGCTTGATAAGAGATCACAACAGCTGGGACTGAAAATAAACAGAGATAAGATCAAAGTTATAAGAATTAATGCAGTTGACAATAACCAAATACAAATAGGAGAAATACATCTACTAGACGTACAATCTTACATATATCTGGGCAGTAATATAGACAAAAAAGGAGGAACTTAGAATGATACTAAAATAAGTATATCAAAAGCAAGAGGAGCATTTGTTGCACTGGGAAACATGGAAATCCAAATGCTAAATAAGTGATATTATATGGCTGTGAAACATGGAGAACAACAAAAATGACAATCACAAAGATACAGACCTTCATTAAATGATGCTTGCGCAGAACAAAAGGATGGAAATGGCAGGAGAAAGTAACTAACATAGAATTATGGAAAAGCGCCAGTCAAATACCAGTGTACAAAGATACAAAGAAGACGATGGCACTGGATAGAACACACATTGCGGAAGCCAAGTAAGAGCATTACACAATAGACCCTTTTTTGAAACACCAAGGAAAAAGACAAAAGAGGAAGACCAAAATATTCTTGGAGAAGACAAATGGAAGCAGAGATGAAGATGTTGGGGAAGACATGGCCTGATCTTAAAAGACTGGCAAGAAACAGAACGGCTTGGAAAGTGTTTATTAAAGACCAATGCTCCACCGGAAGTTGAAAGTGTTTGCTGAAGAACTATGATCCACCGGAAGTTGAAACATAGAAAAAAAAATATAATTTTTAACCTCAAAAGTTTTGTGTGTGTGTGTTAAGACACTGCTTAATCTAATCACTTTGAGCGTATAATAATAATAGAGGAACGTATATTTTATTTTACTAGGAAGACACAATGAAAAAATCAACTAAAGTTTCAGTGACAAACAACTGTGACTGACCAGTATCTTCTGTCCTTTCCCAAAAAAAAGTCCGGTACCCATTTATGACTGGGTGAATCTACAAAATTATAACACCACGGACATTTTATAAGATCTACCAGCATTGCGATAGACACAGTAACAAACAACAAAAAAAGGAAGATAGGGTAGATAGAGGAAGAGGTGGAAAGATAACATCAGAAAGTAGATGGTAATGACGATGACTGGAAGAAAACTGTGAAGCCTTCGGTAAGAGTGCTCTAACGACCTCCTAGATTACGGGACTGATGATGATGACGATGATGATGATGATGATGGTGGTGGTGATGAGGACGACGATGATGATGGTGATGATGATGGTGATGACGACGATGATGATGGTGATGATGATGATGATGGTGGTGGTGATGAGGACGACGATGATGATGGTGATGACGACGATGATGACGACGATGATGATGGTGATGATGATGAGAACAACGACGACTATAATGATGACGACGATAGTGATGGCGACAACAATGATGGTGATGACGACGACGATGATGATGATGATGGTGATGACGACGACGATGATGATGGTGATGATGATGATGAGAACAACGACGACGATGATGATGGTGATGATGATGATGGTGATTACGACCACGATGATGCTGGTGATGATGATGAGAACAACGACGACGATGATGATGGTGATGATGATGATGAGAACAACGACGACGATGATGATGGTGATGAGGATGAGAACAACGACGATGATGATGATGGTGATGATGAGAACAACGACGACGATGATGATGGTGATGATGAAGAGAACTACGACGATGATGATGATGGTGATGATGAAGAGAACAACGACGATGACGGTGGTGATGATGATGATGAGAACAACGACGACGATGATGATGGTGATGATGATGAGAACAACGACGACGATGATGATGATGATGATGATGATGAGAACAACGACGACGATGATGATGGTGATGATGAGAACAACGACGATGACGATGGTGATGATGATGATGATGAGAACAACGACGATGATGATGATGGTGATGATGATGATGAGAACAACGACGATGATGATGATGGTGATGATGATGATGAGAACAACGACGATGACGATGGTGATGATGATGATGAGAACAACGACGACGATGATGATGGTGATGATGAGAACAACGACGATGACGATGGTGATGATGATGATGATGAGAACAACGACGATGATGATGATGGTGATGATGATGATGAGAACAACGACGATGATGATGATGGTGATGATGATGATGAGAACAACGACGATGACGATGGTGATGATGATGATGAGAACAACGACGACGATGATGATGGTGATGATGAGAACAACGACGATGACGATGGTGATGATGATGATGATGAGAACAACGACGATGATGATGATGGTGACGATGATGATGAGAACAACGACGATGACGATGATGATGGTGATGATGAAGAGAACAACGACGATGACGATGGTGATGATGATGAGAACAACGACGATGACGATGGTGATGATGAAGAGAACAACGACGATGACGATGATGGTGATGATGATGAGAACAACGACGACGATGATGATGGTGATGATGATGATGAGAACAACGACGACGATGATGATGGTGATGATGATGAGAACAACGACGACGATGATGATGGTGATGATGAAGAGAACAACGACGATGATGATGGTGATGATGATGATGAGAACAACGACGATGACGATGATGATGGTGATGATGAAGAGAACAACGACGATGATGATGGTGATGATGATGATGAGAACAACGACGATGACGATGATGATGGTGATGATGAAGAGAACAACGACGATGACGATGATGGTGATGATGATGAGAACAACGACGACGATGATGATGGTGATGATGATGATGAGAACAACGACGACGATGATGATGGTGATGATGATGAGAACAACGACGACGATGATGATGGTGATGATGAAGAGAACAACGACGATGACGATGGTGATGATGATGATGATGAGAACAACGACGACGATGATGATGGTGATGATGATGAGAACAACGACGATGACGATGATGATGATGGTGATGATGATAAGAACAACGACGACGATGATGATGGTGATGATGATGAGAACAACGACGATGATGGTGGTGGTGATGCTGACGATGATGATGATACTGACATCGATGATGATGATGCTGATGATGGTGATGGTGGTGGCGATGATGATGATACTGACAACGATGATGATGATGCTGATGATGGTGATGGTGGTGGTGGTGGCGATGATGATGATACTGACAACGATGATGATGATGATACTGACAACGATGATGATGATGATACTGACAACGATGATGATGATGATACTGACAACGATGATGATGATGATACTGACAACGATGATGATGATGCTGATGATGGTGGTGGTGGCGATGATGATGATACGACAAAATTAATGATGATCTGTTTGTGGTGTCCCTGTTTCATGAAGAAGGCAGCATGCAGGCCGAAACAACAAATATTTTGTATTGTCCTTGTTTGTAAAGCTGTCACCATACACTGTAGGAGTATACTTTACACCCCACCACTTGTTCCTTCCTACTAGCTTTACCTCATCGTTGCATTTATTTGCCTGTACCCTGATGATAATGATACTGATGATGATGATGAAGACCCGTGATGGCGCTGAATTTGATAGAACCCGACTTTTAGTCCTCAGTAGCCAAATTCACTAACCAATAATATACTACTCTACTACTGGACCCTACCCAACTAGAATGTAAACAAAACGTTTAACTAGAATGTAATCAAACCGTTCAACTAGAATTCAATAACAAAAATTCAACAAGGATGTAATCAACACATTCAAATAGAATTTAATCCCTACATTGAAATGACATTTAATAGAAATAATCGGCTGACACAAGAAGCAGTTGAACTAACAAACGCAAGTGAAATAGATCGGGCACGCCAGGTCGATAAACAAGCTCCCATACATATCTGATGGTCCACCTGGGGGGCGCTGCAAGGACAAATCTCCAGACTGTAAAATAAACCTTTCTCATATTCTCTTTGAAGTTAATGTCGTTCCTTATACACATGCAGGGGCACACAATTCTACCAGATATAATGCATTTTTCTGCACGAAACATGTATAATCATCAAACCTTAATATTTCTTTCACTAGATGTGATCGAGATACCTCACAGTTTAAAAAGTTTCTTTTTTTTATTTAAAATATCTTTATAGCAATCTACCATTACAACGAATCACAAACAAATTAGATTACGTGAGAACTGTTTACTTTTAATGTTTTCACGTGGATGTGATTTTCTGATAACAAAATGAAAGGAAAAAGTAATCAATAGCGGTGTACTGGCTGCTTACAGTTCGTAGAATATGTCTGGGCAAACAAAAACAACAACCAGGGACTGTTTATGATATGTAGCTAAGAGGAACGAACACAATATAAGGGGACTGGGTAGTCCAGAAGTACGACGTCGGACTCACAACAGGAAGGATGAGGGTTCAAAGCCCACAAGAAGTGGTGGTGACTTTTCAAAAAATAGGGGAAAAAAATTACTCCCTTGTTTCTTTATGACGTCACTCTCGCCTGATCTCTTTGGGTAGTGAGGTCCGATGTCTAGCTCTCCTCTCTCGGATAACAACAAACACGATGTCCTGTGTGCACCCGAGCACCTTAAAGAACACGTGACAGTTACAATTGAAAACAGCAGGCTACAAGTATGGTCGCTGCCAGGGCAAAATTGGTCCGCAGAAACCTCCCCTCACCGTGGATCCAAGTCCGTGGTACGGAGTTCGTGCACGTGGGTCAGGATTCTCCTCGGATTGTCTAGAGGGGGATATCGGAGTACCTATGGGTTCGTCCGGTGTGCAGCGATGATGATTGCAACAACAAACACAATATTGCCATCATCAGCATGTGCTGCTTCTTTGTGATAAGCTGATTATATCAAGCAGCGCTTTACTCGTTTCTTGGTGGTACGCGTTGTCCATCTTATGACGTCAGCGAAACATTTCAGGGGAGAGGTATGTTTACAACTTTGATCAACACTAATTGCTAAAATATCATTCATAAATCAATATTTACTTTCGCTAAACAAATGTATGTTCTATGTGTAGTGTCACAATTTGAAACAATTTCTGAAGTAAATGAACACTAAGAACGAGAGAGATGTCCCCATGGAATTAGTGAGTTATTGAGTTATTTGCGGGTCATCATCATTGCACTTCGAATATGTCCATAGGTGCTCAGATCCCCTCCTCAGCAATTCCCGCAGTGTCCAGCGACTGACGACTCCAGTTATATGTTGGTTGATTAGTCTTCTTACACGCCCGCTAAGTTTATCGTTTATGGCTGTGCCCATATCCCATCTCTTTCATCCGACGAAGTGACGTGGATTTATGTTTGTCGAAGTCATGTGCTCTTCCCACATCTCGGTGGGCATTGATGATGTCCGCCCGATCCATTGGTTGACCAACATCAATGACAGCGCAGCTTAGCCAGCATGTCCGCTCTTTCATTTCCCCGTACTACCGCATATCCTGGGACGTAGACAAAGGTGACCCTACGTAATTTTTACTTCTGCAATGACTCTACCCATTGCCCGCGTACAAAGCCGACCTGCTCATCTAATCACTCATTATACAGGCGTGGTTGCAGTCTTGCGACTCTAACCAGATGAATGCCTTGATCACTGCCGTCACCTCCATCGTCATGCTACTCGTGGTTATAACGTATGCACCGCTGTCTTCTTTGTCTATTCTGCCCCATGTCCCCATGGAGTTGTCCCCGTGGAAATATCCCCATGGAGATGTCCCGGGATTATGAAATCTACCTAACCAAAAATGTTGATGGGGAAAACACCGAATGATCTTAAAAGAATGGCAAGAAACAGAACGACCTGGAAAGTGCTTGTTGAAGACCTATGCTCCACTGGGAGCTAAAAGGTAGTAGAAGAAGAAGAAAAATGTTGCAAAATTTCCAAGATTAAAATTAAAACGCTACTTTGAGATGGAAGCAATCGACTGTGATGTTAAATGCTAATCTCCATTTAAGGCTATGTCTGAAAAGTGTTCCTTGTTGCAGTTTCCTCATATTCCAAGTCCGGCTTGTTGCAGGAGCTACTGAGTTAAGTGCTCTGTGCACACCGTGAGCTGTGTGTCTCATCCGTTTTGATCATGTTCCAATATTCCAATGGCTTACGATGAATGCTGATATCGTGTGACAGGGAACAGTTGGCCGTGTTCACTTTCTGTGCGGTTTCGCCGTATGTCTTTTGGCGTGTGCTGAGACTGCTATGATGGGGACTACGGCTACCTTTCTTTGTTTGGGAGATGAGTTAGTAATTCAGATGATTCCACAGGCACGGGCGGTTGAGCAATTATGGATTTTAATTCGTGTGCAGTGATACCGGGGCCTTCCATAACCAAATAACCAAATAACCAAATGCTAATCTACCAAAACATAACTGATAATAAACAAATATTTCAACAGAAAAGTCAACATGTTCCGTAGGTTCCTATAAGTTCGTTCACAAATTTTATATTTACCACCAATCCCTGAAGCTATTTTGAAAAAAGAAATGGACCAGTTCCACGATAACTTCACACACTCTATCACCGTTACTAAAAATAGAACTAAAACGTCACGATTTTGACAGACTAAGTGTGTAGCTTGGTTGGAGGAAAGACCCTTGAGAGAGTAAACAGAGATAACATGGGTGAGGTACTTAGATGTACACAGTCAGCACAAAATTCAGGTAGGGAAAGACTTAAATAATGAACAACGGAAATAAACAATAGAAAACGAATGGAAAAAAAGCAATTTTAATGCCATGAAAAATATACTAACATCGATGCTAATAGTACTAGGACTAAAACTAAGAATGGCAAAATATATCTTCTCAACATTTTTGTATGATGCAAATTAGACAAGATAATAGAACAGAAAATTGAAGCCTTTGAAATATGGATTTATAGAATAAAGGGAAGAATTGGATTGAAATAAAATAAAATAAATGATAAAGCTTTAAAACAATTAAAAATGAAAAGAGAACTACTAAACGCAATTCAAACTAGACCAATGAAATTTTTTTGGGCATGTTAAAAGACACAACAGCCTACTAAAAGTAATCTTGGAATGGAAAATACAAGGTAAAAGAAGAAGAGAAATATCAAAACTAACATGGATGAGTAACATTAAAAGATGGACAAGTTAGCCTATGACAGCCTGCACTATCAAACAAAAGAGACAGCGGAATCGCGCTCCATCGTAGCCAACTTTCGATGCGGAGACGGCACTCAATGATGATGAAAGACTTAGCCACAAAAGCTGGAGCAGCATATAATACAGGCTGATCCAGCGTTTGTATACAGCACAGCTGTTTGTTTTCATCTCAACGTGATATTTTTGTTACAACCTAGGACATTTTGCAGCACTTACGACAACAGAAGTAATGAGCTTACTTACTACATTCCCCTCACTCTTAAAGTTGATATTTCATGGGTTGAGACACCACGCACAAAACGCGTAATTGTTTCACTAAAAGTCGATCTTTATGTATGAACCATATTTTAATTGTTACTCATCATCATCTCCCAACCGACGGCTTCCGGGTTCACCCAGCCTTAAATGGGGTATCGGATTTTTTTCTGGGAAAGTAAAGCGGCACGGGCGTAATACCGACCACATTACCCCAAAAATCATGTGCCGAAGGTCTGTAAAATTTATGGTCACTAACACCATATTCCCTATACGACACTTGGCGTGACGGGGGATGTTAACTTTTTTTTCCTATAATCATCATCATTATCATGTGCCATACCGGTTGACGTAGGTGATCATGCCCTTCCACAATTTTGTATCTATAGTGCACCGTATCAGTTCTGTTGTTGACTGTTTTCTTGCCATGACACCAAGCTATCCAGTATTTTCTCTCGTTGTCGTCAGCGATCTCTCTTACCTTTTATTTTGCCAGTTGTAACCAAATATTCCAACTTTCCTCTTCTCACGATGTACCCAAAAAATGTTGATTGTTTCTTTCTGATGTTTTTTTAGGAGTTCCCTTTTTGTGTTGGCCTCTTTCAGAATTTCCTCATTGGTCTTTTTAGCTGTCCAGGAAACTTTCAATATTCTTCTGAGAAATCCCATCTCTGTGGCCTCTAATCGTCTTTTCATTTTTAATTGTTAATACTAGTCACAAAAAAGATAGTTATTCGAAGGCCCTGCACACAAATTAAAATCCATAATTTCTCAACTGCCAGTGCCAGTGGATTCATCCGAATTAACATCTCATCGAAATCCAAACAAAGAAAAGCCACTGCAGTTCCTATCATAGCCGATGCAGGACACGTCAAAAGATATAAGGCCAAGCGGTACCGAAAGTGAACGCAGCTGAACTGTCCTTCGTCATACGATATCATCATTCATCGCAAGCAATCGGAATATCGAAACACCATCCGAATGAAAAGCACAGCTCACAGTGTGCAGAGAGCACTAAACTCAGTAGCTCAGGCAGCAAGCCGGACTTAGAATATGAGGAAACTGCAGCAAGCCGGACTTGGAATATGAGGAAACTGCAGCAAGCCGGACTTGAAATATGAGGAAACTTCAACAAGCCGGACATGGAATATGAGGAAACTACAGCAAGCCGGACTTGGAATATGAGGAAACTGCAGCAAGCCGAACTTGGAATATGAGGAAACTTTAGCAAGCCGGACATGGAATATGAGGAAACTGCAGCAAGCCGGACTTGGAATATGAGGAAACTGCAGCAAGGAACATTTTTCAGACAGTGCCACATCGCTTCCTGTCACCTATCCCCCATATTGACCGGAAGTCCACAAACAGATAAGCAATCGACAAATCTGTGAGCTGCAGTGGATGCAATATTACATTTTTTGGTACAATTTTTTTTAAAAATCTCAAGCTTGAATTTCTGCTAATTACTTTTAATATAAGAATGTATAATAGAGGAAACATGTCGATTTATGACAAGACACAGATGATCAAATCAACTAAAGGTACAGTGACAAACAACTGTGGGATTGACAGAATGCTTCGTTGCTAGAACTTGATTAAAACAAGAATGTTCCAAATTCAAACTCAACTCAAACAATAAAAAATAAACAAACAATGAATCCTGTAGGCAGAAGACAGACCATTAATCGACGAGGAAATATAAAAGCCAGGCAACAAACACCTCAACAAATTAGACTGTATAGGCAGACAATCTGGCAGGAAAATGAACATTGATAAAAAGAAAGTAATGAATATTTATAGAAAATTACAGGTCATGAACATAACTGTCGAGACAAACAACTAAATCAGGTTAACCTTACCCCTTTTAACATTTTAAGGGAACACCTGGAAAATCATAGGATTAAGGAAATCAAAAAAAGATTATCAGTACAGCCACAAAAATTAAATGCCGTGAAGAACATGCGACATAATACAAACAAGACAGTCTTCTTCTTCTTTCCTTCCTCATCTGCCTTTCAGCGTCGAGGGGAGATATAATTTTCGGTCTTTTGCTCTTCTGTTCGCCTCTGCTGTTATGTTTCCTAGTGCTTCTAATATTCCATCGATCCATCTTTTTTCATGGTCGACCCTTGGATCTGGTGTTCTCACAACGTTTGTTGAAGGCTCCTTGTGTTGTGTTTTGTTCTTTCTGCCTTGTCACGTGGCCGAACCATTTTATCTGTTGTTTCCTTATATATTCTATGGCTGGGGCTATTCCTAGCTTTTTTCTCAGTTCTTCATTTCTGATCTTATCTCTCAGACTGTTTCCTGTCATTCGTCTAACACATTTAATCTCTGTAGAGGTTATTTTGCTTATTGTTCTTGCATCTAGGGTCCAGGTCTGACATTGGTAGCACAACGTTGGGATGAAGATTGCATTGTATAGTGCTCGTTTTGCCTCCAGAGTTATTTCCTTGTTGGACAATAGTGGTGATAACTGTCTGATGATTCGACAAGCTTTGTTGCATCTTGATTCTATCTCTGCTGTTTAGGAATTACAAGACAGTGAAATTAAAATTACTGAGCGTATGCATCTTTTCGATAGCAACATATGGTTGTTACTCATGGACAATGTCGAAAAAGGCAAGGAAAAAATATATTAATTCGAAACAAAATGCTACAGAAAAATTCTTAAAGAAACCTTGTATAATGAAAAAAAGCAATGGAGATATATTAACAGATTTAAACATTGGCAAGATCTGGCTTATAAACACCATTCTACAGAGGATACTAAAAACAAAAAAGTATGGCCACGTAAAAATACACAGCGGGCTGGAAAGAATAATAATGAAAGGCTATGTTCCAGGACCTGGTTCCCTTTAGGGACAGATAAATATGACGAAAGAGATCTTGAAAATGACAACAGAGGAAGTGAGGGATCTGGCTAGAGACAGAGATTCTTTCAGACGGGCTGTGGTTGAATGCAACGTTCTGTGGAAGATCTGGCTAGAGACAGAGATTCTTTCAGACTGGCTGTGGTGAATGCAACGTTCTGTGGGAGATCTGGCTAGAGACAGATTCTTTCAGACGGGCTGTGGTGAATGCAATGTTCTGTGGGAGATCTGGCTAGAGACAGAGATTCTTTCAGACTGGCTGTGATGAATGCAATGTTCTGTGGGAGATCTGGCTAGAGACAGAGATTCTTTCAGACGGGCTGTGGTGAATGCAACGTTCTGTGGGAGATCTGGCTAGAGACAGAGATTCTTTCAGACGGGCTGTGGTGAATGCAACGTTCTGTGGGGGATCTGGCTAGAGACATAGATTCTTTCAGACGGGCTGTGGTGAATACAACGTTCTGTGGGAGATCTGGCTAGAGACAGAGATTCTTTCAGACGGGCTGTGGTGAATGCAACGTTCTGTGGGAGATCTGGCTAGAGACAGAGATTCTTTCAGACGGGCTGTGGTGAATGCAACGTTCTGTGGGAGATCTGGCTAGAGACAGAGATTCTTTCAGACTGGCTGTGGTGAATGCAACGTTATGTGGGAGATCTGGCTTGAGACAGAGATTCTTTCAGACGGGCTGTGGTGAATGCAACGTTCTGTGGGAGATCTGGCTTGAGACAGAGATTCTTTCAGACGGGCTGTGGTGAATGCAACGTTCTGTGGGAGATCTGGCTTGAGACAGAGATTCTTTCAGACGGGCTGTGGTGAATGCAACGTTCTGTGGGAGATCTGGCTTGAGACAGAGATTCTTTCAGACGGGCTGTGGTGAATGCAACGTTCTGTGGGAGATCTGGCTTGAGACAGAGATTCTTTCAGACTGGCTGTGGTGAATGCAATGTTCTGTGGGAGATCTGGCTAGAGACAGGGATCCTTTCAAACGGGATGTGGTGAATGCAATGTTCTGTGGGAGATCTGATTAGATTCTGAGATCCTTTTAGACGGGCTGTGATGAATGCAATGTTCTGTAGGATATCTGGCTAGAGACACAGATTCTTTCAGACGGTCTGTGGAAAATGCAAAATTCTGCAAATGATATTTCCTGACGATGGGAAATCATATGACAATCGGTAATAAACAAAGAAGCTGGAATAGACTCAGGAAATCATAAAAGAAACACAAAGAAAACACAACAACATATATCCCAGAGGCGTATCAATGTAAAAAAATTGACGTATCAAAAGAATTGTGTCAGACAACTAACTAAATACATAGCTTTTAAAGACCATTGAAAAGTATTCGACCATTAGCATCAAGTGCCGTGTCTGATGGCGTTGGTGCTCATGTCTCTCCACAACTTTCGATCACGACAGTTATTTATCATTTCTATTGTTGACCTTCTGTCAAGCCATTCTCTTAAGCTGTCTGGTATCTTTTCTCTTTGCTTCCCTCTATCTCTTCGTCCCTCAATTTTCCCAGTTGTTACAATATATTCCAGCTGTTCCCTTTCCATCACATGGCCAAAAAATGATGATTGTTTCTTCCTAATATTGGAAATCAGCTCTCTTTTTGCTTTGACTTTTTCAGAGCGTTTTCATTACTCTTCTTAGCTGTCCATGGTATTCTCAACATTCTTCTGTAAAACCACATTTCTACAGCCACCAGGGATTTTCTTGTCTAATGTCCATGATTCACATCCATATTTTAATACTGGCTCTACATAACATCTAAGAACTCTTTTTCTTGTTTCTATTGTCAAAAATGGATTGCAAGGTATCTTCCTCATTTTTTTGGAAAGCTGCTTTTGTCTTTGCCATTCTGCATCTCACCTTTGTTGTACATCAACTATCTCACATCTGTTGTACATCTACCATCTCACCTTTGTTGTACCTCTACCATCTCACCATTGTTGTACATCTACCATCTCACCTCTGTTATACATCTACCATCTCACCTCTGTTGTACCTCTACCATCTCACCTGGGTTGTACATTCGCCCAATTTAATTTATAACAATTATGTGAGATACTAACAACATACGAAGTAAGCCAACATCTAACCAACCTAATTAAAAATCTCAACATCAACAGCAGCAGCTGGCTAAAAGATCACTTCGAAGTTTCATCAGGAGTAAGACAGGGATGCCTTAATCCCCTTTGTTTATTACCTTCGTAGATTACATATGTAAGTTAGCCAACCCATAGGAGACAGAGGAGATTAACGAGCTTTTATTTGCAGACGATCAAGTACTAATACATGGAAAAATAGAAGACCTACAAACCATTTAGGGAGCCGCGATAGCTCAGTGGTTAGTGAACTGGACTACAAAGGACAAGAGGTTGGGTTCGATCCCAACCGACGGCTCCTGTTCACCCAGCCTTTAATGGGTACCGTATTTTTTTCTGGGAAAGTAAAGGGACACTTTTTAGACTGCCTAAAAGATATAAATCTGGATGACACAGACATACGACTGATATGTAATTTGTACTGGGAGCAAACAGCAATAATAAAATATAACAAGGAGAACTCCACACCCATTGATATAAAAAGAGGAGTAAGACAAGGATGCATCCTATCACCAAGCTTGTTCAATTTATACACTGAGCAAATCTTTAAAAACATCAATGAGATGCCAGGCCTTAACATTAATGGGAAGATAATCAATAACCTAAGATATGCTGATGATACTGTACTACTAGCAGAAAATCCTAAAGATCTACAACAATTACTTAATGTAATAAACATGACAAGTAAAAAATATGGACTAGATATGAATATCAAGAAGACTAAAACTATGATCATAAACAAAGAAAATTTACAAGACCTACAATTAAATATCAAAGTTGAAGGAATACATCTAGAGACAGTCCAGAGCTACAACTACCTGGGACATACTATAACCAGTGATGGAAAATGTACAACTGAAATAAATAAAAGAATAGGAATGGAAAAAAGTAATTTCAATGCCATGAAAAATATCCTAACATCAAAACAAATAACACCAGGGCTAAAACTAAGAATAGCAAAATATTACATCTTCTCAATATTCCTGTATGGTGCAGAAACATGGACATTAGACTAGAAAACAGAAAAGAAAATTGAGGCCTTTGAAATGTGGATATATAGAAGAATATGTAGAATTGGATGGAAAGAAAAGAAAACAAACGAGGACGTTTTAAAACAACTAAAAATGAAGAAAGAACTACTAAACACAATTAGAGCTAGACAAATGAAATGTTGTGGTCATGTTAAAAGACACAACAGTCTAATAAAAGTAATATTAGAAGGGAAAATACAAGGTAAAAGAGGCAGAAGCAGACCAAGACTAATATGGACGAGTAACATCAAAAGATGGACAAATCAGCCTATGACAACCTGCACCATCAAAGCAAGAGACAGAGCAGAATGGCGCTCCATGGTAGCAAACATTCGTTGCGGAGTAGGCACTCGATGATGATGAACGAGAACACGAGACTCAAGGGCCGACTGAGAAAATGATGGATGGATAGATGGAATATTAGAAACACTAGGAAACATAATAGCAGGAGAAGCCAACAGAAGAGCTAAAGACCTCAAATTATATTTCCCTTCGTCGCTGAAAGTAAAGTAGGAAGAAACGAAGAACAATTTAATGGCTGGGCGAGGTAAGAAGACCTACCACTAAACACAACCCACGTAGTTATTAGCACGAAGACTAAAATAACAAGGTATCCGGTCGTACAAATTATGGATAGACAGAATAGTTAAAACATTCGGAATCGTGATAGCAGAAAAGATGAATCAAAGAGAGGGGGGAAAAACACAAAATATCTCATAATAAAAAGACAAAATTCAAACGAGGTAGGAATCAATATGATTAAGTACTAAACCAGTTTAGTCGATCAAATTTAATTATTAAAATTGTTTTATAGGACTGTGTGTCTTTAGCTTATCAAGCGCCACGCTAATTATAGACATCCTACAACTGACCTTCAGCCAGTGTAATCAAATCCTAGGCTACATTGTCAACCTGAGCAAACGTAATGAGAGATACCTGCCAGAGATGTGCGTACAGCGTGACAGACTGGAGGCGAGAAATAAAATTGAGACACATTCCTGTAAAAAAAATCTGGCTACAGTAGCTTTGCATACTGTTATAGGCAAAGATAGCATTTTAAAATTATTTGTAATGTCGAAGATTACTAAAGATGGTGCACAATCTAGACAAACATATTATAATATATATTTTGTCCTCAAATAAATGTGTTTTACATGATGGGAAATATTTTGTCCTCTTTCGTGTATACAACTGTGTTGCAGGTTATAGGAATGCATTGTTCAACCTGGCATATCAGAAGGTTGACGTGTTACACTTTGTTCCTTCTAAACTACTTTACTTGGTTAGATAAGGACGACTTTGGATCATTTAGTCCGAATTCACCCTAAAACACGAGGTGCTTGTGTGTTTTTTTCTATCTATCAATTTCTGAGTACGATATCAAAGTGCTGGCGTCACGACGTAATATTTATTGTTAGTTACGAACTTTGAATAACGCACTAGGGGACACAATTGTAAATAAATGACCAGGTGCCTGTCAGATCATAGAACGCCATAGTTTAGTACTATCAGATAAAAATTGTTTAAATCCCATGACATTAAATACCACGTGTTACATTGCGCAATTTTCTTATCATTAAGGCCTAAGCTAAAACTCAAACCCACTCGGTCCCTCCCTTTTCTTTCGAGTCCACCCTTTAACTCAATAATGCAGTGGTTGAACTACGTGGCAAGGCGCTGTGCCACTGAGTACGGGTTCGATCCTGCTTTGGTCCATATTTTTTTTCTGTTGTTGATTATTTGTCATTTTTTCCGAGTGCTGTAAACATACCTCTTCCTCTGAATTGATTCGCTGATTATCGTCTCGGAAGTTTCCCTCTATAATAATATTCATTTATTATTATTTGTCTCCAGTCTTAACCACTGGAAACTACTATTCGTGCTGTTTCGTCTAAAATGTTTGTCTGCAACGCAAGTATTCAGCCCTACCATATCCGGGAGATACTTGTCTTAACAGGAAAATATTTCCGAGTTGTGATCGCAGCCTTATGCTATAGTCATGAGAACACCTTTGCTAAAAGACATTGTCCACCATAGCTAATTGTTTAGTTAGCTGAGTGGCAGTGTTTCCTAACGTTTGGCTTTTCGTGGCAAGGCGCTGTGCCACTGAGTACGGGTTTTTCTGTTGTTCTGTTGTCATTTTTTTTCCGAGTGCTGTAAACATACCTCTTCCTCTGAATTGATTCGTTGAACTACTGACCCCTGACAGTCGTCCTGTCTGAAAATGGACCGCAGGGAAGTGACTATATATATATATATATATATATATATATATATATATATATATATATATATATATATATATATATATATTTGTGTTGTTGTTTGTTGTTCTAGCTGAAGGCCTACTTGACCGAAACGTCGACTTTTGTTTCGTTACTTACCTAAAGCTGTTACAATACCACTTTTTTTCTTATTTTTTAAAATGATCATTATCATCAGCTTCACAACAGTTTCGCATCTCTATGCCTCTTGAAGCCTTTACTACTTTACTAGTAATATAGAAGCGCTCTACCATAGATTACAATATAAACACATTTGAGCTTCCCCGGATTGTGAGACTCTATCATGTAGCTTATTTAGCTTAGGTCTAAATTCGGTCTTGAGTGGTTGTTGTGTCACGTCTTATTGCTTGACTACAATATAGGTAGAGCTAGTGCACACGGTCTTGAGTGATTCATCATCTTGTGCCACGTCTTATTGCTTGACTACAATATAGGTAGAGCTAGTTCACACGGTCTTGAGTGATTCATCATCTTGTGCCACGTCTTATTCGAAGCTTGACTACAATATAGGTAGAGCTAGTTCACACGGTCTTGAGTGGTTCATCATCTTGTGCCACAGCCTATTCGAAGCTTGACTACAATATAGGTAGAGCTAGTTCACACGGTCTTGAGTGATTCATCATCTTGTGCCACGTCTTATTCGAAGCTTGACTACAATATAAATAGAGCTAGTTCACACGGTCTTGAGTGGTTCATCATCTTGTGCCACAGCCTATTCGAAGCTTGACTACAATATAGGTAGAGCTAGTTCACACGGTCTTGAGTGGTTCATCTTCTTGTACCACGACTTATTCGAAGCTTGACTACAATATAGATAGAGCTAGTTCACACGGTCTTGAGTGGTTCATCATGTTGTACCACGGCCTATTCGAAGCTTGACTACAATATAGATAGAGCTAGTTCACACGGTCTTGAGTGATTCATCATCTTGTGCCACGGACTATTCGAAATTGACTACAATATAGGTAGAGCTAGTTCACACGGTCTTGAGTGATTCATCATCTTGTGCCACGGACTATTCGAAATTGACTACAATATAGGTAGAGCTAGTTCACACGGTCTTGAGTGATTCATCATCTTGTGCCACGGACTATTCGAAATTGACTACAATATAGATAGAGCTAGTTCACACGGTCTTGAGTGATTCATCATCTTGTGCCACGGACTATTCGAAATTGACTACAATATAGGTAGAGCTAGTTCACACGGTCTTGAGTGATTCATCATCTTGTGCCACGGCCTATTCGAACTTGACTATAATATAGGTAGAGCTAGTTCACACGGTCTTGAGTGATTCATCATCTTGTGCTACGGCCTATTCGAACTTGACAATAATATAGGTAGAGCTAGTTCACACGGTCTTGAGTGATTCATCATCTTGTGCCACGGACTATTCGATCTTGACTACAATATAGGTAGAGCTAGTTCACACGGTCTTGAGTGATTCATCATCTTGTGCCACAGCCTATCCGAAGCTTGACTACAATATAGGTAGAGCTAGTTCACACGGTCTTGAGTTGTTCATCATCTTGTGCCACAGCCAATTCGAAGCTTGACTACAATATAGGTAGAGCTAGTTCACACGGTCTTGAGTGGTTCATCATCTTGTGCCACGGCTTATTCGAACTTGACTACAATATAGATAGAGCTAGTTCACACGGTCTTGAGTGGTTCATCCTCTTGTGCCACAGCCTATTCGAAGCTTGACTACAATATAGGTAGAGCTAGTTCACACGGTCTTGAGTGAACACGCTGACATTTGCTCTCCAGTTCACCTCTTCAAGTCGCCAACTAACTTCAACCCCTCTTGAATTCATATTATTTACCCTTACTTTGTGTCCTTTCAATAGGAATTTCAGCTCTTCGTTGTGTCTTTTCATGTGTAAACAGAATTTCAATAGTCTTGTTCGATGCGTGTGAAATATTTTTTTCATTACTTTCACTTGTTTACAAACTTCAATTATTTTGTTTCTTTCGTTATCAAATTCCCCCAAAAATATTGTACAGCGAGCTTAGGAGCGGAAAGAGACCAAAGGGCAGAACAATCTGAGATATAAGGATGTTTGCAGGGCTTCCTTGAGTGAATTCTCTATCAGCGAAATAAAATTGGTAAATCTTGTGGTAGATCGTAGCACACGGAGAAGAAAAATAAAAGATGCACATCATTTATGATCATGTCCTTGAGACAATGTCAAGGAAACTTGATCAACTTCCGGTCAATATGGCGGATAGGCGGCAATGAACGATTGAAGCACTGTTTGAAAAGCTTCATTGTTGCAGTTTCCTCATATTGCAAGTCCGGCTTGTTGTAAGAGCTACTGAGATTAGTGCTCTGTGAACATCATGAGCTGTGTGTTTCATCGGACGGTGATTCTATATTCCGGTTGCTTACAATGAATGATGATATCGTATGACGAAGGACAGTTCAGTTGCGTTCACTATCGGTGCTGCTATGCCTGATGTCTTTTGCCGTGTGCTATGTTTGCTACGATGCGGGCTGCAATTCCTTTTTTTTCTTTTCTTTTTTTTTTTGATATTCGATGAAAGTTTAATTCCGATGATTCTGCTGGCACGGGCGGTTGATCAATTATGGATTTTAATTCGTTTACAGTGATACCGGGACCTTCGACTAACTATAACTATCAAGGAGACTATAACATAACAATATGACATAGGTTAATGCTGCTATAAACGATAGAACTAAAGTTCGTTCACAAATTCGTGCCCACAGAGTTTATTAATTATCTCAGAAACTGTTTGATGAATTTCAATAATTTATTTTCATGAAATCTTATTTTTTCACCGACCTTAATTAAGCCTGATTTTTTTCCCTATTGTCATGCGTTTAGGAAAGATTTTTGTTTCTTTAGGGTATATAAAAATATGATTTTCTTGGTTGTTCTAATTTTTAGGAGTTTACAATACCCACATTTGTTGTAATCAACATTATCATTTAAAAATCAAAATGTCACGTGTTTATCTACATAATCGTAGCACTTGCTTGCACTCACTGAACGTGATTTTGAAAGACGCGCCACTGTTGTCATTTCCGATTTATTGTTAAATAGGTTCAGAGGCGTATTTTGACAGAATATTTACAATTAATGTATATTCCTTTACATGTGATAATTTGTAAGCTGTTGTGATGTGACTACTTGATTTTTATAATCATGAAGAGTTTAAAATGTAAATTCATCACTATGCAAAAGCTAACTGTGTTATTGTACAGGCACTTTTGCAATTACCGGTCTCTATGAGGAAGATATAAAATGAAATGAAAAATTGTGACCCTCTTCAATGTGATACGGATACGCCTTTGACTAGCATTTTTAGAAAATTAATGTAATTTACAGAACAATCTAATGTTTAGAGCACACGGTTTGATATTTTCCTAAAATTGTGTATATATATACATGTATATATATATATATATATATATATATATATATATATATATATATATATATATATATATATATATATATATATAAAGATTTGTGCAAAATTCAGATTACCTTTGTACTTAAATGTTATAAAATCTTAAGGTCGGTGAAAAAATAAGATTTCATGAAAAAAAGAATTACAGACATTAATCATCAGTTTCCGAGATAATTAATAAACTCTGTGGGCACGAATTTCTGAACGAACTATAGCAGTGTTACTTCTATAATTATATCCGTTAACACTATAAAGGATATATGAGGATGTGAATACATACAAACGAAGGATATAGGAGGAAGTGAATAAGTAGGATATAAGAGGAAGTGAATAAGTAGGATATAAGAGGAAGTGAATAAGGATAAATGTAGAAGTGAATATGAAGGATAAATGTAGAAATGAATAAGAAGGATATATGAGGAAGTTAGTAATCAGGATATATAAGGACGTGGAAAAGAAAGAACAAAAAAGAAACACACATAATAAACGTCAGTGGGCTAGACGTCCATAAAATAACTCATTCAAGCAGTAATGAAGTCTAATAATTGGACCAGTCGGTGTTGGTAGCAATGCCTAGTGACATTATACATATTCACGAACCCAAGGAATTGGAGTTTTACATTTACGTCAGCGAGTCACGCGGTCCGCTACAAGAGACCCTGGGTGACACTGACATCAAACTGAGTAACAAACTGAGTATCAAACTGAGTACCAAACTGAGTATCAAACTGACATCAAACTGAGTAACAAACTGAGTATCAAACTGACATCAAACTGAGTAACAAACTGAGTATCAAACTGACATCAAACTGAGTAACAAACTGAGTACCAAACTGAGTAACAAACTGAGTACCAAACTGAGTAACAAACTGAGTATCAAACTGACATCAAACTGAGTAACAAACTGAGTATCAAACTGACATCAAACTGAGTAACAAACTGAGTATCAAACTGACATCAAACTGAGTAACAAACTGAGTAACAAACTGAGTAACAAACTGAGTATCAAACTGACATCAAACTGAGTAACAAACTGAGTAACAAACTGAGTAACAAACTGAGTATCAAACTGACATCAAACTGAGTAACAAACTGAGTATCAAACTGACATCAAACTGAGTAACAAACTGAGTATCAAACTGACATCAAACTGAGTACCAAACTGAGTATCAAACTGACATCAAACTGAGTACCAAACTGAGTAACAAACTGAGTAACAAACTGAGTACCAAACTGAGTAACAAACTGAGTAACAAACTGAGTACCAAACTGACATCAAACTGAGTACCAAACTGAGTACCAAACTGAGTACCAAACTGAGTATCAAACTGAGTAACAAACTGAGTATCAAACTGAGTACCAAACTGAGTACCAAACTGAGTATCAAACTGACATCAAACTGAGTACCAAACTGAGTATCAAACTGAGTAACAAACTGAGTATCAAACTGAGTAACAAACTGAGTACCAAACTGAGTAACAAACTGAGTACCAAACTGAGTACCAAACTGAGTACCAAACTGAGTATCAAACTGACATCAAACTGAGTACCAAACTGAGTACCAAACTGAGTACCAAACTGACATCAAACTGAGTACCAAGCAGAGTACCAAACTGAGTATCAAACTGACATCAAACTGAGTACCAAACTGAGTACCAAACTGAGTACCAAACTGAGTAACAAACTGAGTACCAAACTGAGTATCAAACTGAGCATCAAACTGAGTCAAACTGAGTACCAAACTGAGTACCAAACTGAGTAACAAACTGAGTAACAAACTGAGTACCAAACTGAGTAACAAACCGAGTATCAAACTGTGTATCAAACTGACATCAAACTGAGTACCAAACTGAGTACCAAACTGAGTATCAAACTGAGTACCAAACTGAGTACCAAACTGAGTATCAAACTGAGTACCAAACTGAGTATCAAACTGAGTACCAAACTGAGTAACAAACTGCGTATCAAACTGACATCAAACTGAGTACCAAACTGAGTATCAAACTGACATCAAACTGAGTACCAAACTGAGTATCAAACTGAGTACCAAACTGAGTATCAAACTGAGTATCAAACTGAGTAACAAACTGACATCAAACTGAGTACCAAACTGAGTATCAAACTGAGTACCAAACTGAGTATCAAACTGAGTAACAAACTGACATCAAACTGAGTATCAAACTGAGTACCAAACTGAGTATCAAACTGAGTACCAAACTGAGTAACAAACTGAGTACCAAACTGAGTACCAAACTGAGTATCAAACTGAGTACCAAACTGAGTAACAAACTGAGTATCAAACTGAGTAACAAACTGCGTATCAAACTGAGTACCAAACTGAGTAACAAACTGAGTAACAAACTGAGTATCAAACTGAGTAACAAACTGAGTATCAAACTGAGTAACAAACTGAGTATCAAACTGAGTATCAAACTGAGTACCAAACTGAGTATCAAACTGAGTATCAAACTGAGTAACAAACTGAGTATCAAACTGAGTAACAAACTGAGTAACAAACTGAGTAACAAACTGAGTATCAAACTGAGTATCAAACTGAGTACCAAACTGAGTAACAAACTGAGTACCAAACTGAGTAACAAACTGAGTACCAAACTGAGTACCAAACTGAGTAACAAACTGAGTAGCAAACTGAGTATCAAACTGAGTAACAAACTGAGTACAAACTGAGTACCAAACTGAGTAACAAACTGAGTATCAAACTGAGTACCAAACTGAGTAACAAACTGAGTATCAAACTGAGTAACAAACTGAGTACCAAACTGAGTAACAAACTGAGTACCAAACTGAGTAACAAACTGAGTATCAAACTGAGTATCAAACTGAGTAACAAACTGAGTAACAAACTGAGTATCAAACTGAGTATCAAACTGAGTATCAAACTGAGTAACAAACTGAGTATCAAACTGAGTATCAAACTGAGTATCAAACTGAGTAACAAACTGAGTATCAAACTGAGTACCAATCTGAGTAACAAACTGAGTATCAAACTGAGTACCAAACTGAGTACCAAACTGAGTAACAAACTGAGTATCAAACTGAGTACCAAACTGAGTAACAAACTGAGTAACAAACTGAGTACAAACTGAGTAACAAACTGAGTATCAAACTGAGTATCAAACTGAGTAACAAACTGAGTTTCAAACTGAGTATCAAACTGAGTATCAAACTGAGTAACAAACTGAGTAACAAACTGAGTATCAAACTGAGTATCAAACTGAGTAACAAACTGAGTACAAACTGAGTATCAAACTGAGTATCAAACTGAGTAACAAACTGAGTATCAAACTGAGTAACAAACTGAGTAACAAACTGAGTAACAAACTGAGTATCAAACTGAGTAACAAACTGAGTAACAAACTGAGTATCAAACTGAGTATCAAACTGAGTATCAAACTGAGTAACAAACTGAGTATCAAACTGAGTATCAAACTGAGTAACAAACTGAGTATCAAACTGAGTAACAAACTGAGTATCAAACTGAGTAACAAACTGAGTATCAAACTGAGTACAAACTGAGTACCAAACTGAGTAACAAACTGAGTATCAAACTGAGTAACAAACTGAGTACCAAACTGAGTACCAAACTGAGTATCAAACTGAGTACCAAACTGAGTAACAAACTGAGTATCAAACTGAGTAACAAACTGAGTATCAAACTGAGTATCAAACTGAGTAACAAACTGAGTAACAAACTGAGTATCAAACTGAGTATCAAACTGAGTAACAAACTGAGTAACTGAGTATCAAACTGAGTATCAAACTGAGTATCAAACTGAGTAACAAACTGAGTACCAAACTGAGTATCAAACTGAGTATCAAACTGAGTAACAAACTGAGTAACAAACTGAGTAACAAACTGAGTAACAAACTGAGTATCAAACTGAGTAACAAACTGAGTAACAAACTGAGTATCAAACTGAGTATCAAACTGAGTATCAAACTGAGTAACAAACTGAGTATCAAACTGAGTATCAAACTGAGTAACAAACTGAGTATCAAACTGAGTAACAAACTGAGTATCAAACTGAGTAACAAACTGAGTATCAAACTGAGTACTAAACTGAGTACCAAACTGAGTAACAAACTGAGTATCAAACTGAGTAACAAAGTGAGTATCAAACTGAGTAACAAACTGAGTATCAAACTGAGTAACAAACTGAGTAACAAACTGAGTATCAAACTGAGTAACAAACTGAGTATCAAACTGAGTAACAAACTGAGTATCAAACTAAGTATCAAACTGAGTAACAAACTGAGTAACAAACTGAGTAACAAACTGAGTAACAAACTGAGTAACAAACTGAGTAACAAACTGAGTAATAAATTGAGTATCAAACTGAGTAACAAACTGAGTATCAAACTGAGTACCAAACTGAGTACCAAACTGAGTAACAAACTGAGTATCAAAATGAGCACCAAACTGAGCACCAAACTGAGCACAAAATTGAGCACCAAACTGAGTACCAAACGTCAACATAAAAGTATATAGACACACATCCACAATTTGACAAACACATACAGACACACACATCCACAGTTGAACAGACATTCACATCCAAAGTTTGACAGACATTTACAGACATACACATCGACAGTTGGACAGACAAATACAGCCACACACATCCACAGTTTGACAGACACATACAGACACACACATCGACAGTTTCACAGACACATACAAACACTCACATCCACACTTTGAAGAACATATACAGACACACACATCCACAGTTTGACAAACACATACAGACACACACATCGACAGTTTGACAGACACATACAGACACACACATCGACAGTTGGACAGACAAATACGGACACACACATCTACAGTTTGACAGACGTTTGACAGACACACACATCCACAGTTTGACAGACACACACATCCACAGTTTGACAGACACATAGAAATACACACATTCACAGTTTGACAGGCACATACAGACACACACATCCACAGTTTGACAGACACTCACATCCACAGTTTGACAGACACATACAGACACTCACATCCACAGTTTGACAGACCATACAGACACACACATCCACAGTTTGACAGACACTCACATTCACAGTTTGACAGACACATACAGACACACACATCCACAGTTTGACAGACACATACAGACACTCACATCCACAGTTTGACAGACCATACAGACACACACATCCACAGTTTGACAGACACATACAAACACTCACATCCACAGTTTGACAGACACATACATCCACAGTTTGACAGACACATACAAACACTCACATCCGCAGTTTGACAGACACATACATCCACAGTTTGACAGACACATACATCCAGTTTGACAGACACACACATCTACAGTTTGACAGACACACACATCCACAGTTTGACAGACACACACATCCACAGTTTGACAGACACACACATCCACAGTTTGACAGACACACACATCCACAGTTTGACAGACACACACATCCACAGTTTGACAGACACACACATCCACAGACCAGGGACTTCACATTCCGAAACTGTGCTCTAAAATGGGCAACACGACCTGATAGGATTTATGCACCATCAGCCCACCACATCAATCAGACCAGAAACAACGCAGACACGCGTCAGTTCCCACACATACACAGCTCAGAAGGTCGCCGCACAGGAAGTTCAACAACACCCAACTACAGAACAAAACATGTAGAACTTATAACATAATGTATCCACCTGTACACAGACGACAAAAAAAAGGAAGACGACGTACACTGGGAAGTCCTGAAGGACACGATAAAATACAGAACACATACACAGATAAACAAAGGGAGATAAACAGAGACTTCTCCTTAGAATTAGCTTTACTGCAGCTTCGCATTTTTATTTATTTCTTTGCCTTGACCCTGCCTACTTACCTACGTATATACCTACATACATACCTACCTGTCTACCTACTTATTATATATCTATCTGTCTGTATATCCGTCTGTCCTTATGTGCACACACACACTGAGACAGACGTAGACATGACGAACACTCAAACAAGCCATCAAAGCTTCAAGGGCCAGGCAAGATAGACCGGATGTGGCCCGCGATCCGCCACCACTGGAATAAATCTGCCATAATGATGTCAAATTTAGATTCATGCCTTTTAATTCTAACCCGTTTATGTACATTTTCCAAAAGCAATTGTCCAGCAACAAGTTGCAGAAATAGACTCAAGACGCAACAAAGCAGCTATTACCACTATTGTCCAACAAGGACATAACTCTAGAGGCAAAATACGCCTCTACAATACGCCTTTCGGCCAAGCACATCCGACTTCAACACATTCCAAATATTGCATATTTGCTCTCGCTTTGCTTTGGCCTCTTTCAGAACGTTTTCATTACTTTTCTTAGCTGTCCATGGTATTCTCAACATTCTTCTGTAAAACCACATTTCTACAGCCTCCAGTGATTTTGTTGTCTGTTGCCCTATTGTCCACTATTCACTTCCATATGTTAAGACTGGCTCTAGATACCATTTAAGAACTCTTTTTTTTTCTTGTTTCTATTGTCAAAAATGGATTGCATTTTATCTTACTCATTTTTTGGAAAGCTGCTTTTGCATGTGCCATTAATTCAGGAATTAAATGATGTTAAATTGTTATTATTATGTTGGGATCTCATTAGATAAATATAAATATGACAGCGTGCTGGGCTGATGTAAAGTGTATATATATATATATATATATGTGTGTGTGTGTGTTTGTGCACATACTGACAGATATATAATAGATAAGTAGACAAGCAGGCAGGTAGGTATTATGTATGTTGGTAGGTAGGTAGGTAGGATGATAGTTAGGTATATACGTAGGTAGGTAGGGTGAAGGCAAAGAAATGAATAAAAATGCGAAGCTGCGGTCAAGCTAATTGTAAGGAAAATGAAAATAATATATGGAAACCAAATTGAAAAAAAAAAACGTTATGTGTAGGTGGTGTATGTTTGTTCCTGCTGAAGGCTTATTGAGCCGAAACGTCGTGCTAATTTGTGTTGTCCGCTTATTACGTAAAGATTTAGCCATACTGTTTTTTCTACTTTTTTTGCTATATATATGTATATGGTCATTTCTCCAAGGTAGATAGGCAGGCAGGTATGTATGTAGGTAGGTAGATAGATATAATTAATTTTTTTCTTTTTCTGACCATCATGACTCTGGGGTTTCAAAAGCCTTTGAAGATTAGTAGTAGAGATTTTGCTGGGAAAGTAGGACGACCTGGCGTAATATCGACCACACAACCCATAAATTGTGTCAGATTACATATTAAGGGCTAGGCACTAAAATCATAATCCTCCAGACATCATAGTTAAAAGGGTCGGAGGGAACACCTACTTTCTGACGTAATCAGTGCGAAACACGGTGACGCCATGACCAATCAGAACGTGGAGATTAGTCATCTCAGAAATGAGAAGGAAAGTGGCTGGGGTGTCTTCAAGAGATAAATTTAGACTGGAGACAAATAATAATAAATGAATATTATTATAGAGGGAAACTTCCGAGGCGATGATTCAACGAATTATAGGATGAAGAGGTATGTTTGACAGCACTTAGAAATTAAATAAATTTAGAACTGAGGCCGTGAGAGAGAGAGAGAGAGAGAGATGAGAATCTTGAGCTATATCATCATCACCAAGTACCGGGCCTGCTGGCGTAAGTGATCATGTCTCTCTACAACTTTCGATCTCGACAGTTATTTATCATTTCTGTTGTTGACCTTCTGCCAAGCCATTCTCTTAAGCTGTCTGGTATTTTTTCTCTTTGCTTTCCTCAATCTCTTCGTCCTTCCATGTTCCCAGTTGTTACAAACAATATATTCCAGTTGTTCTCTTCTCATTACATGGCCAAAAAAATGATGATTGCTTCTTCCTAATATTGGAAATTAGCTCTCTTTTTGCTTTGACCTCTTTCAGAACATTTTCATTAGTATTCTTAGTTGTCCATGGTATTCTCAACATTCTTCTGTAAAACCACATTTCAAAACAGACTCCAGCTACATAAAGAAGAAAAATAAGAGCAGTGCCACAACAAGTGGTGACATATAGAGAGCTACAGTTGTTTGTCAGTGACACTTTAGTTAATTTGTTCATGTGTGTGTGTGTTTTTATAGGAAGATAAAATGACACAGACTTCTATTACACATTCACAGTAATGAGAAGCTGTATTTTAAAATGTAAACATTTCTGCAGTGTAAAATTGAAAATTGTATCCCTCAAAACTAAAAGATGTGTCTATATTTGTGCTACTAGCATTAATTATTATGATATTATTCAATCACAAATATTAACTTTAGCTAACATTCTTACGTATGTAAATGTTCCTCTGTATAAAAAAAAAATACATAATATGCTCTTTGCTATCACACTTTTAAGTTGACCTGATAATTTGCAACACAAACATGAGGTTACATTTATGATGTGTAAAATAGTTCATTAAATCATCATTACCATACAGGTTGGTGTGGGAGTTGCGATAGATCAGTGGTTAGTGAACTGGACTACAAAGGACAACGGGTAGGGTTCGATCCCAACCAACGGCTTCCGGGTTCACCCAGCCTTAAATGGGTACCAGATTTTTTTCTGGGAAAGTAAAGCGGCACGGGCGTAATACCGACCACATTACCCCAAAAAGCATTTGCCGAAGGTCTGTAAAATTTATGGTCACTAACACCATATTCCCTATACGCCGCCACCTGGCGTGACGGGGGTACTTTATTATTTTTTTTTTTATACAGGTTGGCGTAGCCGATCATGTCCTTCCACAATCTTCTACCTACAGTGCATCATATCATTTCTGTTGTTGACTGTTTTCCATGCCATGACACCAAGCTATCTAGTTTCTTCACAATTTGTCATCCGCGATCGCTCTTTCCCTGCATTTTGCCAGTTGTAGCCAAGTATTCCAACTTTCCTCTTTTCATGATGTGCCCAAAAAATGTTGATTATTTCTTTCTGATGTTTTTTAGGAGCTCCCTTTTTGTGTTGGCATCTTTGAGAACATCCTCATTGGTCTTTTCAGCTGTGTAGATATTAAATTGTATTTTGACATGATCTCTGTTACCTCCTCTGATTATCCGACACTGTTATTAAAACTGCTGTTTGTTTCAGGATTTCAGTCCCGCTACAGAGTTTCTCTTGCAGAGTGTCCTCTAAAATGGAGACAGTATTTCACTTCATCTTGGCTTCATTGAGTTCCATTCCCACTGTAACTTTCTTACAAATGGACGTACATGACATCTGAGAAGAAAATACATTGGTTAATGTCAAATGGACGTTTTTTTATTGAAATCTGAGATGGAAATACCTTGTCCAACTATCAGACGTTTACAGTTTAAAACTGACATGGACTTACTATGGTTGATGTCAAACTAATGGACATTTAAAATTTTAATTTGACATGGACATACTTTGGTTAATGTCAAACTAATGGATGTTTTTCATTGAAATTTGACGTGGACATACTTTGGTTAATGTCAAACTAACAGACATTTTTAATTGAAATTTGACATTGACATTCTTTGGTTAATGTTAAACTAACGGACGTTTTTAATTGAAATTTGATGTGGACATACTTTGGTTAATATCAAACTAGTGGATGTTTTTCATTGACATTTGACGTGGACATATTTTGGTTAATGAAAAACATGGTAATCTCACACATGTAGTCGCTATAAGCATGTCAACCATGCCGGTTGTCACTATAAACATGTCAGCAACGCCTCCCTGTGTTATGCCAAGTGTTCACCAACACACTAGGACTCACAGGACCAGTTTCCCCCCCTATAATCACTATAGTTATCTCCCCTCTCATCATCATCATCATCGAGTGCCATCTCCACATCAAAGGTTGGCTACCATGGAGCGCCATTCTGCCCTGTCTCTTGCTTTGATGGTGCAGGTTGTCATAGGCTGGTTTGACCATCTTTTGATGTTACTCGTCCATGTTAGTCTTGGTCTGCCTCTACCTCTTTTACCCTGTATTTTCCCCTCCAGGATTACTTTTAGTAGGCTGTTGTGTCTTTTAACATGCCCCCAAAAATCGCATTTGTCTTGTTTGAATTGTATTAAGTAGTTCTCTTTTCATTTTTAGTTGTTTTAAGACTTTGTCGTTTGTTTTCTTTTCCTTCCATCCAATTCTATCTATTCTTCTATATATCCACATTTCAAAGGCTTTAATTCTCTGTTCTGATTTTTTGTCTAATGTCCATGTTTCTGCACCATATAGGCATATTGAGAAGATGTAACATTTTGCTATTCTTAGTTTTAGCCGTGGTGTTATTTGTTTTGATGTTAGTATGTTCTTCATGACATTAAATTACTTGTTGCCATTCCTATTCCTGCCATACAGGCAGATATTCTCTAACTTGAGACGTACTCTCATAATTGTTATTGTCGAGAGTTTTAACATTTTGGGTAAATATCTTTTTCCTATTCATTTGTGCCCTAGGTTTTTTTTTTTTTGCCAAGGATTCTTTAGTATGTACATGGGACCTCCTGTTTTGCACCATTATCTGATAGGGCTAGTTATCAGATCTCACTGTCCAAAGACGGGGGAGGGTAAAGCCACAAATAAACCACGGATTAAATTAAAAACACATTTTTTTTCCAGTCTGTAGTGAGAATAAAAAATGCCCCTTCTAGTCCTGAGGCTGACATCTTGTCACCAGACTACACAGCTCCCCCATTCTGGTTTTGTTTACTTGAAGCTAACTCTCCCTCTTTGAGAAAGTGGTAAAGGTGTACAAATGCAGTGCTGCTATAAAACTGATTACAAAAAAAAAAAAAGGCACGACTTCTTGATGACGCAACAAAGACAGACCAAGAAAAAGGTGGTTTCAAAATATCATAGAGACCTTGAAAATGACAACAGAAGAAGTGGGAGATCATTCTTGAGACAGAGATTTTTTCAGATTAGCTGTGGCGAATGCAACGTTCTCTAGGAAATCTGGCTAGAAACAGAAATTCTTTCAGATGGGCAGTGGTGAATGCAATGTTCTGTGGGAGATCTGGTTAGAAATAGAAATTTATTCAAACGGGCTGTGATGTTCTGCAAAAGACATGCAACCTGTTGATAATAAAAGAGATCTTGTTTGTAAAATTAAATTTATATAAATCATTTCCCTTGCATCGTCTGTACTAGATTTGGTGCTTGATTATCATATCAAAATAAATCAAGCCGTAGCTTCACTTGCAATTTTGCCAGCAGAGGACAAAAATTGAGAGAAAAAGCAAAAGGCAATAAATTTGGCCAAAACATATTGATTTATCTTGTCTTTTAATAAATTGAGATTTTAACATAAAAAAAACTGGGGGTTTATATATTATTTATGTCAACTCTTTCCGTACGGAAGTTTTTAATCAATGCAATGGAAGAGATTTCAGAGACAAAATTGTTCATGGATTTAAGAATCAATCTACATATTTATATTTATCTAACATATAATATATTATATATGAAGTTTTAGACAATTGAACAACGAATTAGGTTTCACCAATACCATTATAATACAAGACATGTAAAAAGAATATGCTTTGATGATAGTTCGTACTAATCAAATTGAGAGTGACACACTATGTGGCAAAACCTACGTGGCTGAAATCAGCATGGCACACAATGTGGTGAAATGTACGGAAAGAGTTAAGATACACATTTTTAATTTACAGATCACAATTTCATAATAAAACACATTCAGAAAAACACAATTAATCTTTATTGCCACGCAGGAAATATGTTGACTATTATTTTGTTCAGATCGTAATATAAGTAAAGGAGCCGTGATAGCTCAATAGTTAGTGAACTGGACTTCAAAGGACAAGAGGTCAGATTCGATCCTGATTAACGGCTCCCAGGTTCACCCAGCCTTTAATGGGTACCGGAATTTTTTCTAGGAAAGTAAGGTGGCACAGGCATAATACCGACCAAATTACCCCAAAAATAATGTGCCGAAAGTTTGTAAAAATTTTGGCCATTAACACCATATTCCCTATATGAATTCCCTATTGGCGTGACAGGGCTATTTACTTTTTTACAATATATATATAAGTAACAAAACTCTTAAGGTAATTCAGTCAAACATGAAAAAATGTTTCAAAACTGGGGAGGGTGAGTGGCTGGCTGGATGGTCTAGAAGTAAGCTGTTACCCTCTAAACAAGAAGAGTCCAAGTTTGATTCCCATCACACGCAGTGCAAATTCCTCGCTTAAAAAACTAGTTTCTTCATGGCTTTATTCTCCCCAGTCTCATGCTAGTGAGATCTCATGTCTAGCCCTATTAGATAACAAGAAAAAACAGGAAGTCCCATACGCATGCAGTATACGGTAAAGAACCCTCTAGTAGTCGGAAATAAAAAAATAAAGATTAGGCCCAAATGGCCACTGCTCAGGCAAAATTGGTAGAATAAATCTGCAAAAAAAATATTAAAACTCTTGACGATAAAAAAAAAATATGAAGTCGGTGAATGTCTGCCTGTATGGGTGGGACACCTGAACACACAGCAGCCAGTGTGATAAATAGGAAACAGTGATATTCAACAACTAGTGAACAAAATAAACAAGACAAGCAAAGAATATGGATTGGAAATAAATACTAAAACTATGATTATTAGCAGAGAAAAGACACAAAATATACAAGAAGGTATTAAAGTTGAGGGAAAGAACCTAAATTAGTTCAAGAATATAGCTATCTTGGACATATTAAAACAAAGGATGGAAAATGTAAGACAGAAGAAAAGAAAAAGGAATGGCAAAAACCAATTTTAACAACATGAAAGATATACTAGCATCAATGCAAATAACATCAGAACTAAAACTACGAAAAGCAAAATGTTATATTTACTCAACATTCCTGTATGGTGCAGAAACATGGACATTAAATAAGAAAACAGAGCAGAAAATTAAAGCATTTTAAATGTGGATCTATAGGGAAATGGGGAGAATTGGGTGGAAAGAAAAGAAGACAAGGAAGTTCTCAGTCAGATGAAAATGAAAAAAAAAGAACTACTTAACACAATTTGAAAAAGAGAAATTACATTTTTGGACTTATGATGAAGAGACATGATACCCTCCCTAAAAGTCATCTTGGATGGGACGGTACAAGGTAGATGAGGCAGAGGCAGACCAAGACTAGAGTGGACTGATAACATCAAAAGGTGGACATGCGAACCTATGACAATGTGTACCATCAAGACAAGAGACAGAATAAAATGGCTCTCCATAGTGGCTAACATCCAATGTGGAGAAGCATCCAAATGAATGAATGATATTCATGCAAAATTCAGTCCCTCAGGATTTCGCTAGAGACATAAAGGTGACGTATGCAAACAAAGAAACAACGTATCAAAAGTGTTATTTACTGAGCAATCATTTTGAATAACTGACTAATTTCTCTCCCCCCACCCTTTTCTCTCGTTAAATAAACTCAGTGTCTATATAGCACAACACACTTTATCTTGCCTGTTGTTTGCTTTACTTTCCTTCACTCCTTACTAAATACACTTCCCTTTGCATTATTATGAAAACCCACATCTGCTTAAAATATAATCAATTTGTTGCAATGACATATTTACAACTGTAGTTCTAAGTCCTAACTGGCATATTAAATGCAAAGGTTATGTCCTAAGAATATTCCAAACAAATTCAAACCATGCAAAATTGGTCTTATTAAAGGTGTCTGTTCATCGATGCCTTCATCAACAGTGTTGTGTTCCATTTCTAAGAATCCTGTAAACAGAACCAAAAGATACCAGTCAGTACCAACTATATACACAAGCCAAAGAGGCAGGATAAAGGCTAGTACAAGAAGCATTCTCTGTTCATTAATAATAAATGAATCATCCTGACAGAAACTATACATCATATTAACATATTCTTAACTGACACATCAGTTCACTAATGAAGCTCTATCAGACCATTAACTGACATATCAGTTCACTAATGAAGCTCTATCAGACCATTAACTGACACATGGGTTCACTAATGAAGCTCTATCAGACCATTAACTGACACATCAGTTCACTAATGAAGCTATATCAGACCATTAACTGACACATCGGTTCACTAATGAAGCTCTATCAGACCATTAACTGACACATCAGTTCACTAATGAAGCTCTATCAGACCATTAACTGACACATCAGTTCACTAATGAAGCTCTATCAGACCATTAACTGACACATCAGTTCACTAACGAAGCTCTATCAGACCATTAACTGACACATCAGTTCACTAATGAAGCTCTATCAGACCATTAACTGACACATGGGTTCACTAGTGAAGCTCTATCAGACCATTAACTGACACATCAGTTCACTAACGAAGCTCTATCAGACCATTAACTGACACATCAGTTAACTAACGAAGCTCTATCAGACCATTAACTGACACATGGGTTCACTAGTGAAGCTCTATCAGACCATTAACTGACACATGGGTTCACTAGTGAAGCTCTATCAGACCATTAACTGACACATGGGTTCACTAATGAAGCTCTATCAGACCATTAACTGACACATCAGTTCACTAACGAAGCTCTATCAGACCATTAACTGACACATCAGTTCACTAATGAAGCTCTATCAGACCATTAACTGACACATGGGTTCACTAGTGAAGCTCTATCAGACCATTAACTGACACATCAGTTCACTAACGAAGCTCTATCAGACCATTAACTGACACATCAGTTAACTAACGAAGCTCTATCAGACCATTAACTGACACATGGGTTCACTAGTGAAGCTCTATCAGACCATTAACTGACACTCACTATGAAGCTCTATCAGACCATTAACTGACACATCACTGACACATCAGTTCACTAATGAAGCTCTATCAGACCATTAACTGACACATCAGTTCACTAACAAAGCTCTATCAGGCCATTAACTGACACATGGGTTCTGACAGGTACAGTTAAATATTTTATTTGTAAAGAGCCGATTTTATATCCACCATTACTTGTATTCAATATCTAGAAAAGGACTTTCATTCAATACCAGGCATGGTATGTACAATGGACATTAAAAAATTGTTTAATTAAAATTTGTGTTTTTTTTCCTGATAAATGATGGCCATGCCCCTACATATAATTTCATTATTTGTGGATATAAAAACAGAAAACAAACTGTATTTTGAAGAACTTTGGATTGCTTTGTGTACAATTTCAAGAAAAATAGACAGCGGTGCTCCTTTCCATGGGAAGAAAAGAGGTATAAGAAATCCAACAACTTGAATTGAAAATATTATCTGTCTTTGAATATTTTATACTATTTATAATATAAATCAATTTTTCTACCAACTCTGTGCTATCAGTGCCAGAATTGGACGCTGGACTCTAGAACAATAAGAAAGATAACGACTGCCGAAATGAAATGTGTCAGAAGAATGACAGGAAACAGCTTAAGGGAAAGAGTAAGAAACACTGACCTGAGGAAGAAGCTCGAAACTGAACCAGCCATCGAATACATAAAGAAACAACAGATAAATTGGTTCTGCCACATAACTAGACAGAGCCGCGATAGTTCAGTGGTTATTGAACTGGACTACAAAGGATAAGAGGTAGGGTTCGATCCCAACCGACAGCTTCCAGGTTCACCCAGCCTTAAATGGGTACCGGATTTTTTTTCTGGGAAAGTAAAGCGGCGCGGGCGTTATACTGACCTCATTACCCTAAAAATCATGTGCCGAAGGTCAGTAAAATTTATGGTCACTAACACCATATTACCTATACGCCACTTGGTGTGATGGGGGTACTTTACTTTACTTTTTTACATAACAAGACAAAGAGAACTAAACAATGACTCAAAGAGCTATAAACAAACGCTACGAAAACGCCAGATTAAAAGGAAGACCGAGAAAGAGATGGATAAAGGGAATACTAGAGTCACTAGGAGGGATAACACCAGAAGAGGCCAACAGAAGAGCAAAGAATTGCAGATTGTATCTCCCCTCGACGCCAACGGCAATGGAGGAAGGATAGAAGAAGAAGAAGATTTATAATATATTCTCCTTCAGATAATCACATATAATCAAGATATTGCTATTTTCATTTTACAACATGTACCACATTTAATTATATTATTGCATTGAATTGTAAAATGAAAAAAGGCCATAAGTGGAATCTTCTGGTCTGGAAAAAATTAAGATAAATATTTACATTTTTTTTTGTGCTGGAGAAATCCCTGGAGTCTAGGAACTGAACTTTGCATGTTGCCCCATTCTGGCAACCATGTGCACAGGGGTCCCTCACCGCACAGGCAGTTAACTCCGTCTTCAGAAGCGCTCATATTTTTTCCATAGATGAGCAATTGACATTTCAAGCTGGGACTAGGTGTTGAGACCAGGGGTGGTTGTCGCGGAGAGAAACCACAAATATAAATCCCAATAAGTGCAGCCGGAATTTGAACTCGCAACCTCTCTGTCTCAAGACTGGCTTTGATACCAACCAGTCCCCTTGAGTCTAATTTGATATTTATGTTTAGTTTCCTAATCAAAACTAATTTAACTAAATTTATGTTTAAATTTAATTTACAAAATAAAAATAATTTTACTAATTTATATAAATATTTATAATTTCTTTTTCAATTTTAATTAATATAATTTGATTTGATTAATTTGATATTTATATGCTTTATGTTTAAGCTTAAACAAATTATTCTTAAGGCTTATAGCTGATCAAGACCTAACTCAGAGAGTGCTCCCCGGAAAAAAAAAAGACAGTCTGACTGTCAAGGTGAGGATTGCAACAGATCTAGCAGTGGTTGGGTTTTCTTGATATAGAAGACCTAGTGCTGAAATACATTTATGATTGACAAACCTGTAAATTTCCCATCAGAACCCAAGTATCAAGAAAACCACTGCAGTTCACTCTATCAACTTCCTGGGTTATTGCTTGTTTCGACCATGTAGTACTAGATCAACAGAAACATCAAGTAACAATTTATTTACAATTAAGTTTTCTTGCTTTTAATAGGACATTGAAAGGAACTGAGAAAATAGCCAGCCCACTTAGCAATTGAAGTTTCAGTTTAGCCCCTAGTTACAATACTTTCCTGCAACTCTCCTGTTTACGATACCATAGTAAAGATTACTACCACTTAAATGTAACATAAGGTGTTCTAAAAATAATATTTTCTTTGAACTTTTGACACACAGCCATATGCTCACACTAGGCAAAACACGGGGACTCGGAATTCCTGGCTCAGGTTGATTTATGACCTGAGTTTCACTTCATGTGCTAGAAGTGTTACAATGTCTATCGGTCCTGTTGCTGTAAGTCTTTCAGTATGTTCAGCTACCTCATAGTGTTATTCGCGGTTTCCAGAGTCACAAAGGGTTGTTTGATGTCTGCCAACAACAGAGAAAGTTTCCATGGTCACAGAAAAAAAAATGCAAGCAAAAAAAAAAAAAAAAAAAAAAAAAAGGGACTAATTTCTGCCAACATCCAATTTCTTGAAAATTGGCTATTTTTTCCTCAGCAAAAAACGATGTATCTTATGAAATAGAATAACAAAATTGTAAGAAAATTCTACATGAATAGAAGCAAAACCAAAATTTGAGGGACTGGTTTGGTCACAAGGTAAGAAGCCAGTCTCGAGACAGAGAGGTTGTGAGTTCAAATCTCGGCTGCACCAGTTGGGATTTTAATTTATGATTTCTCTTTATGGCAACCACCCCTGGTCTCAGCAGCAAGGCCCGGCTTGAAACGTTAATTATTCATCAACAGAAAAAAATATGAGTACCTCAGAAGATGGAGTTATCTGCCTGTACGGCAAGGGACACCTGTGCACACGGCTGCCAGTGAAAAAATGGATTATCATGCAAAATTGAGTTCCTACCCTCTTGGAACTTTGCCAGAGGTGAAAGCTGGTGGACATAAATAAAAAAAAAAAAAAATCCATTACTCAGAGGTCACCGGAAGTTGTAATAGGGAAGGTACACAGAGGGGGCTAATGTTTGTTTAACCACTGTGAAATGTCAAATTTGGAAAAATTTGTGTTTTGATGCAGTAATTTTTACAACAGTATCACATATTAGGGTAAAATTTTGTTTTGACTCTTGATTACAACACCTCTTTGTGAGTCATGTTTTTACGATGCATTCTTCAAAATTGTCACATTTGGAGTTTTCAAAATAGTATTCTCTTTGAACTTTTATTACAAAGCTTTGTATTTAATCAAAAAGAGACATGGGAATTGGATGTGTAATCTTTTCCTGGCTTAGGTTCAATTTCTGGAATGAAATTCAACCATATGGTGCTGTACCTACTGGAGGTGTTACATTATCTATTGATACGTTGCCCACCAGCCCGTCATTCCAGCAACATATTTGGCCTCTTCTTAGTTTCGTTCGCTGCCTACCCCATGTTACAAAGGTCTGTTTGTGAAGTCTCGTTGATAGCCGAACAGATTTCCCCCATCATAAGAAACAAAAAATGAATTTCTTAACAAATTAGCTACATTAATTTAAAAAAAAAAAAACAGCTCCATTTTTACGATTGCTTCAAACTTTTTACGAAGCACACAATAGTAAATAAATCAAGCATCAAAGGAAACAAATCCGGTAGTCAAGAACCACCGGAAGCAATAATTATGAAGGTATAGGGAGGTTTGCCACATGCAATTTTATTGATTCTTACACAGGGCACATGCACCTGATAAACAGACTTGGATACCTATCTATCTATCTATTGACCTTTCGAGCCGTAGCCGGTCCATAGGGCGTAGACCAAGATACTCCCTCTCTAATCTGAATTTTTATTCTAGCCGTTTTCAATTCTTTTAAAGATATTTTATCAAATCTCGCCATTTGTCTCTGTTCTGTGCAAGCAGCTCTATCTCATTGAGGGAGCCGATTCCTGCTGCTCTTGCCTCTCTCATCAATGTTCTTCTCAGTGTCTCTCTGGGTCTTCCTCTTTTTCTCTTACCTGTTGTTTCCCACATGAGGGCTTGCTTTGCTATTCAGTTATTATCTCTCCTCATCACATGTCCAACATATGACCATCGTCTTTTCCTTAATACAGAAGATATTAGTGGTTGATTGGCGATTTCTCTAATTTCCTTGTTTGTTTTGAATTCGTTCCACGCTATACCAAGTATTTTCCTTAGACATTTATTTTCGAATGCATTCAACTTTGTTTCTATATCTCTTGTTGTTTTCCAGCTTTCACACGCATACGTAAGGGTTATGACTTCGGTATACCTGAGATATACTGATATACCCACTGAGATATACCAGGTAATGTTTCTTAAATTGTAGGGAGTATAGTTGACCATTTTTACTCAAGATACATGCTTGGATATACCAAACACACATACTGGGATATACCTGAGATATGTTGATATACTCATTGGGACATACTGACACAAACACTGGGATATACCTGAGATATGTTGATATACTCATTGGGACATACTGACACAAACACTGGGATATACCTGAGATATGTTGATATACTCATTGGGACATACTGACACAAACACTGGGATATACCTGAGATATGTTGATATACTCATTGGGACATACTGACACAAACACTGGGATATACCTGAGATATGTTGCTATACTCATTGGGACATACTGACACAAACACAGGGAAATACCTGAGATATGTTGATATACTCATTGGGACATACTGACACAAACACAGGGATAAACCTGAGATATGTTGATATACTCATTTGGACATACTGACACAAACACAGGGATATACCTGAGATATGTTGATATACTCATTGGGACATACTGACACAAACACAGGGAAATACTTGACACACTCTAAGATACACACAATGGGATACACTTGACACACACTCATTGGGATACATTCACACTAGGATACACGTTATACACACACTGAGATATTGCCAAACATACTAAGATATACCTGACACAAACATACTGGGCTACACTTGATACACACACTAAGATATGTCTGACACACTAGGATATACCCGATACATTCTAAGATATACTGACGCACACTAGGATATACCTGACACACTCTAAGATATACCTGACGCACACTAAGATATACCTGACACACTCTAAGATATACCTGACGCACACTAGGATATACCTGACACATGTTACATTATACCTGATTAAGCTTCTTGAACTCTACAATCTGGGTCAAGATATGTTCCAGGATATGCTTGGCTGTACGGTTCTCCTGCGGGAGGTGGTGAAGAACTCCAAGAATGTCACCACACTCACGTACATAGTATTCAAGATCATCGTCTGTACCTACATAAACAATGAATAATTTGTTTTAAATAAAAAGTATATGTTCAAACCAAAAAAAAAGTATATGTTCAAACCAAAAAAAAAGTATATGTTCAAACCAAAAAAAAAGTATATGTTCAAACCAAAAAAAAAGTATATGTTCAAACCAAAAAAAAAAGTATATGTTCAAACCAAAAAAAAAGTATATGTTCAAGCCAAAAAAAAAAAAAAAAAAATTTCTTCCACATTGATCTCCTTCTGGGGTTAGTATGAGAGACTTGTCGTTGATATATTCAAAGAGAATATCTTTTAAATTAAAACAGAGAGCATATTTAAAGAAAGTGTATCTAGAGATACAGTAGAAAGAGCCTTAGAGGTGAAAAAGATCTATACCTCTATAGACCTACACCTGTTCGATTTATGATTATAAGTTTAAAGTGCTGACCTTATATACTCAATGGTAGACTGTGAGAGGTCAAACTGTGAGATCAATGGTAGACTTGTGGACTGGTTTATCATTACACAGATTCACATTGCAGGGGAGATCTCAGTGCTTATGGACTGTTGTTCGTTGTATGATATGGATAATTTGACGAATAACTGTGTATCATATGTTTGGATTTCAAGACAAAGACGATGTCCTAACATCATCAAGCGCTTTACATAAAAAAAAAATAGGATAATCAACATTGTCGGGAGGACGTGAACTTCCTGGAAATATGGCGGAAAGGCAGCAGGAACCATTTTAGGCTGTGTCTGAAAAGTGTTCCTTGTTGCAATTTTCTCATATTCCAAGTCTGGCTTATTGCAGGAGCTACTGAGTTAAGTGCTCTGTGCATACCATGAGCTGTGCGTTTCATCAGTTTTGATCATGTTTCTTTATTCTGATTGCTTACGATGAATGATGATATCGTATGACAGGGAACAGATGGTTGTGTTCACTTTCTGTGCAGTTTCGCCTTATGTCTTTAGGCGTGTGTGAGACTGTTATGGTGGGGACTGTAACTACTTTTCTTTGTTTGGGAGATGAGATGTTAATTCGGATGATTTCACTGGCATGGGCGGTTGAACAATTATGGATTTTAATTTGCTTGCAGTGATACCAGGGCCTTCTATAACCATAACTCAATAGTAGACCTACAGGTTTTCACTTTCTCTTAGCAGATAACGATAGTTCATGCAGCTCTCACACGATAGTTCATGCAGCTCTCACACAATAGTTCATGCAGCTCTCACACAATATTTCATGCAGCTCTCACACAATAGTTCATGCAGCTCTCACACAATAGTTCATGCAGCTCTCACACAATAGTTCATGCAGCTCTCACACAATAGTTCATGCAGCTCTCACTGGAAGTAAATCCAAAGGCCAGGAAATCAGTCTCAGGATGAATGATGAAGTTGCAGATTTCAAAATGCAAATCAAAAGACAACATGATCTACTACGCAAAAGAAGAAGGAAGTCCATCGTTGTCATAATTTGCCTCTTTTTCTCTGTAACTGCGATGTCTCAAAACCTCCTAAATAAATCCTACATGACATGTTCTGAGCACACACAGCTGCTGGCTTAAAGGGTGAAGGATTGACTCAGTTAACAACGGTCTCAAAAGCAGGACTCAAATTCAGCGTGATATCGAGATCAGGGCACAACAGGAACCTAAGGTGTTAGTACCAGAACCAATGGTTTTAAAGCAACATTAAACTGCTGATTGTAGACTATCAAGAAATCATGGCAGCCAAAATGAATAAATCTCAAAGATTTGAGGGTGAGACTCTCAGGCCAGGCAGATCAAGCATCATCAGGGGCAGACCAAGAAGAAAGCAGTTTCAAAAAAATAAAAGAGACCTTGAACATGACAACAGCTAGAGACAGAGATTCTTTCAGACAGGATGTGGTGAATGCAACGTTCTGCACAGGATGTGGTGAATGCAACGTTCTGCACAGGATGTGGTGAATGCAACGTTCTGCACAGGATGTGGTGAATGCAACGTTCTGCACAGGATGTGGTGAATGCAACGTTCTGCACAGGATGTGGTGAATGCAACGTTCTGCACAGGATGTGGTGAATGCAACGTTCCGCACAGGATGTGGTGAATGCAACGTTCTGCACAGGATATGAGACCTGAAGATGACTACATGTTCAATTAAAAAGTCATTTGTTACACTTTCAAATTTGTTGCAAAACTGATTTCAGCCGCCATTTCTCACATCATAGCATTTCTAGTCTTTTTAGCTGTCCATCGGTAGACTGGGTGGTCTAGAGGTAAAATGTCAGTCTATGACAAGAAGATTTAGGGTTCAAATTCTACCTCAGACGGTGGGAATTTTTCCAAATTGAATCCGTGGTTTCTTCATGGCTTTACCCTCCCCTGGTCTCTGGGTAGTGAGATCCGATGTCCAGCATCTTGAATCATCAATATCATGTGCTATACCGTTTGGCGTAGGTGGTCATGTCCTTCCGCAATCATCTATCTACTGTGCATCGTGTCAGATCTGTTGTTGACAGTTTTCCATGCTGTGACACCAAGCTATCTAGTATCTTATCTCTTTGTTGTCCGCGATCTCTATTTCCCTGTATTTTCCCAGTAACCAAGTATTCCAACTTTCCTCTTCTCATAATGTATGTACCTGAAAAATGTTGATTATTTCTTTCTGATGTTTCTTATGGGGGGGTCCCTTTTTGTGTTGGCTTCTTTGAGAATTTCCTGGTTGGTCTTGTCCAGGGAACTTTCAACATTCTTCTGAGAAATCCCATCTCTGTGGCCCATAATCGTCTTTTCATTTTCTTGTTTACTGTCCATGATTCACTTCCATAGGTCAGAATTGGCTCTATATAGCACCGATGAACTCTCTTTCTCACTTCTATAGAAACACAGCCTCTTGAATAACAGTGACAAACAAGAAGTGCCATGTAGACTAGCACATGTAAAAGTACCCTTTACAAAGTCAAAAAGAGTAGGCAAAAAATGGCAGCTGCTTGGGCACAAATTGTTAAGTAAATCTTCCCACACCAAAGACAGATGTGTTGGCATGATAAGCACAGATATCATGTCTCTGCTTTAAACTAGTGACACAATGCATCCAGGCCCACTTAACAGGGGAACACTAAGAAGAGAAGCTGTCCACAGGTTTCCAAACATTTTTCTTCTAAATGTGATAAAAATGTGACAAAACAATAATGCAGTGAACTCACATTTATTTGTAATTTGGGCTATTCTCACTTTTTCTGATGAAAACTGCTCATCCAAGTCGAAGAGTTCTAAAGAAGGAGGTGGCAACTCTTGAAATGATGGAGAGAATACCTAGAACAATACAATACATATTAACTCATTGTAGTTTAATTCATTTTAACACTCTTCTACAGTTTAATTTTAGCTTCAAATATTTCTATATAACATTCTCTCCTTAGCATAATACCAATCCTTCCCTATATCTTTCCTGAGCCAGTGGCACAAAGCAAAATTTTTTGGTGCATGCTCTTTAGCTGAAATTATCAAGTCATGATACAAATGAGACTTTATATGATACAAATGAGACTTTATATGATACAAATGAGAATTTATATGATACAAATGAGACTTTATATGATACAAATGAGGAACTTCCACTGCCCAAATGTTTGATACTTCTAACCTACTTTCAGGACGGCTATCTACACAGACCATCCTGCCCTCTTACTATCTATCTATCTATTGTCCTTTCGAGCCAAAGACGGCACATAGGGCAGAACCACAATCTCAAAAACAGAAACCTTGTGTGCCAAAATGGTACATATTGCGGAGATCACTGCTTCTAAAATCTATGGCTCTGTTTCCATAACAACACTTTTTACAATGACAGCTTGTCAAGCCATCGATCAACCTCCTTAGTCGCCTCTTACGACATGCCTGGAAGGTCACAGTGTCACTATTCTTTACTTCCCTCATAAAGAAGCCCCGGAAACACACGGGAAACACACCTCTTGCTATAGTTACTGTTTATATAATGCTGCTAACATTTCCACGTCTGTTGTTTCAGTTCATCTCGCAAATTTGCCAAAAATAACAATTGCCGCCTAATAGACCAGTGTTTATGACTTTCACTTTTACAGGGCTGTGAGCACAAAATATAGATTGGCTTCAAATACAAATTTTTCACAAAATTGTAGCACTAAAAAAAATATGACTTTCAATTTTACGAGTTATGAATTCGGCCACCTGCTTTTCTATCAGCACATTTTATAGGTGAAATTATTGGTATCACATCAGACTGCCCTGTTTCTCAGAAAACTCCAGTACCCATTTATGACAGGGTGAACCTAGTAACCACTGATTGGGATCAAACCTCAACCTCACAATCTGAGCTACCACAGCTCCCAGTGAGGATAAGCATTCACTTATAAAATATACCATCGGTCATTGACAAATATTGGGACCTTTTCTTCTTAGTGTTCATCCATTAAGATGTGCCAGAGGTTCGTTAACATGAACAAGAGCTCTTATTTTTCACTGTTATCCGAGACATGAGATCTCGCTACTTGGAGACCAGGGGAGAGTGAAGTCACAAAGAAACCACAGATTCGATGTAAAAAATGAATTCCCACCATCTGAGGTGGGATTCAACACCAGGACCTTCCTGTCCTGAGGTTAATGTCTTACCTCTAGACCACCAAGTTCTCCATTTGGGCATCAACACCATATTCACCATTAACACTGTATTCACCACTAACACCATATTCGCCATTAACACTGTATTCACCATTAACAACATATTCACCATAAACACCATTAACACCGTATTCACTATTTACACAATATTCACCATTAACACCGTATTCGACATTAACACCATATTCACCATTAACACCGTATTCACTATTTACACTGTATTCACCATGAGTACCATATTCACCATTAACACTATATTCACCATAATGTACTGGGTTGCCTTCCATCTTGATTCCTAATCATTTGACCTGACTAGTTAAATCTGTTTTCAGATCCACTATGGGGAAGTGGAGTAGGGTCTTAGTTAGCTGAGGTTCATAGATGCTGACTCACAGTCAAAGATGGACACTAACCACTTTTAGCCCAGTTGGACATCTTGGACTCTTAATAAAACCTTGATGCTACAAAACCTCACCTCTATCATGCCTTTAAACTGAATCTTTTGGGTAATATTTTTATTTTAATGATGAGAAATGTTCCCCTTTAGTTCAAATGATTCTACGTCTTCAAGGCACCATTATCTCAACATGTTGGTACTTACAGCAGGCACAAGAGGAGGTAGAGGAGTCTCAAACTGTGGCGTAATCAGGGTCAAGGATTCATGCTTTACTTTCAGCTCATCAAAAGCCCTAAGAAAAATTAATATTAATTAATCAAGTTAGTTCAGAAGGAGACAAATAATAATAAATGAATATTATTATAGAGGGAAACTTCCGAGGCAATAATCAGCGATCAATTCAGAGGAAGAGGTATGTTTACAGCACTCGGAAAAAATGACAAATAATCAACAACAGAAAAAAAACAAACAAAGAACAATATATGGAACGAAGCAGGATCGAACCCGTACTCAGTGGCACAGTGCCTTGCATTGAAAAGCCAAACGCTAGGGAACACATTAATAAGTAATTAAATAACTTACACTTACAAATATAAATATTTAAAATAGCAAAAAAAATAGAAACTTGTGTGCTTAACATTAGAACATAGTTTAGTTAAAAACTCATTTTCTTCTATTACACATTTTGAATCAAAGATTTGTTGGTCGCTTCTTATGATTGCAGTAAAGACAACAAATGAAGAGTGTGGTTCTACGGATCTCCTTTCATCTTCAAAACCAAAATAGAATGTGAAGAACTCCCCAATCTACCTTTTTGGTAAAGAGAGATAGGGACAACTGAGTTCTTTTCTAGTTGTAACAGATCAATATAAAAAAGGGATCTAGAAACAATCATTAGATCGGACATGTGTCCTGAAGGGATCTAGAAACAATCATTAGATAGGACATGTGTCCTGAAGGGATTCAGAAACAATCATTTGATAGGACATGTATCCTGAAGGGATTCAGAAACAATCATTTGATAGGACATGTATCCTGAAGGGATTCAGAAACAATCATTAGATAGGACATGTGTCCTGAAGGGATCTAGAAACATTCATTAGATAGGACATGTGTCCTGAAGGGATCCAGAAATAATCATTAGATAGGACATGTGTCTTGAAGGGATCTAGAAATAATCATTAGATAGGACATGTGTCCTGAAGGGATCCAGAAATAATCATTAGATAGGACATGTGTCCTGAAGGGATTCAGAAACAATCATTAGATAGGACATGTGTCATGAAGTGATCAAGAAACAATAATTTGATAGATCAATACTGACCATACTATCCCAAAAATAATGTGCTGAAGGTCTATAAAAAAATATGGCCCCTAACACCATATTCCCTATATGCCACTTGGTGTGACTGGGCTCTTTACTTCTTTTTTCTCATCAGCAATATGTGTATGTGATAAGGTCACACAGACAGCAAATATGCATTCCAAGATTACCATAAATTTAGCAAACTATAGAATGAACATGGAGAGTCACGATAGCTCAGTGGTTAGTGAACTGGACCACAAAGGAGAAGAGGTCGGGTTCGATCCTGATCGATGGTTTCCGAGTTCACCCAGCTTTAAATGGGTACCTGATTTTTTAAAATGGGAAAGTAAAGTGGCACATGCATAATGCCAACCACATTACCCCAAAAATCATGTGGCAAAGGTCTATACAAATTATGGTCACTAACACCATATTCCCTATATGCCGTGTACCCCATATGCCACTTGGCGTGATGGGGCGCTTTACTTTTTTTTTTTTTTTTATAGAAAGAACATTGGCCCACGGACACTCACACCAACACTAAGCTTTTTGGAGATCCTGTAGAACTCTCATATACATTAACATATATTCCAAGAAGTGAGCTTTTTGTTTAGATTTTATCACATAGTCAAATGAGTAAGAAGAAAATAGACTGCTTTGTTAATCTGTTGCCAGGGCATGAAGAAGAAATCATTGAATTAATCCATCTCCTGCATAGTTTATTACTTACTTCATTGATTTAGGAACAAGTGACGTGTCCAGCTTAAACATGGAATTGTCAAACAGAGTTGTTATGTCACGTGGGATGTCATCACTCTCCTGAAGACAGGTCTTCAGCTGCTCGGACAATCTGGCAATATCTGGCAATTGACTGTAGTCAATGACCTGTGAAGTTAAACATAAATATTCTGAGCCAAAATACATTTCTAGACAATTGTATATTTTTTAAAGACAATGTTGCATTAAGGTGGAAATTTATAATTACTGAAGACATTTTTCTTTCTCTTTGTAGATTTCACCTGATAATGACTAAAGGAAAAGATAACCCTCTTCGTCATCCATCCTTAACCCCAGAATACAATATTAATTTGTACCTAACTGCTTTATGAAACTATCGTAAATTTTACAACTCACATAAAACCTATGTAACTTTGAGGAAAAATATTTTTTTTTTACATTTTGTTAAAAATAAGTTAAAAAACGACAATTAGAAAAAATATACAACTTACTAATAATCCAAACAAGGATCACAGTTTGTACAAAAGTGGACATTAAGTCCATGACAAATAACCTTAGTACAAACAACACAAAAGTTTGTTGTCATTTTTCTGGCTTTTATGGGACACAGGTAACAAACTGTTCATGAGGGACCAGCTGAATTTGAGCTGTCAGCTTTGTGATCAATATTTAGAATGTCGCTATATTTTATGCACCCTTGAGCTGCCATCTTTGTGATCAATATTTAGAATGTCGCTATATTTTATGCACCCTTGAGCTGCCATCTTTGTGATCAATATTTAGAATGTCTCTATATTTTATGTACCCTTGAGCTGCCATCTTTGTGATCAATATTTAGAATGTCGCTATATTTTATGTACCCTTGAACTGTCAGCTTTGTGATCAATATTTAGAATGTCGCTATATTTTATGTACCCTTGAACTGTCAGCTTTGTGATCAATATTTAGAATGTCGCTATATTTTATGTACCCTTGAACTGTCAGCTTTGTGATCAATATTTAGAATGTCTCTATATTTTATGTACCCTTGAACTGTCAGCTTTGTGATCAATATTTAGAATGTCTCTATATTTTATGTACCCTTGAACTGTCAGCTTTGTGATCAATATTTAGAATGTCGCTATATTTTATGTACCCTTGAACTGTCAGCTTTGTGATCAATATTTAGAATGTCGCTATATTTTATGTATCCTTGAACTGTCAGCTTTGTGATCAATATTTAGAATGTCGCTATATTTTATGTACCAAAACTGAAAAATCCAATCTTACAAAACAATTTTCTTTATGACAAACCAGCAGCATTTCAATAACAAAAGCACATGTAATTTCAATGAAGCTTCATGAACACATGCGGCCAACATTTAGGAAGGTACATAGCTGAAAAAACAACCCCATGTGGCAAACTGGAGATTTAACAAGTTTTCAATTTTATGATATAGGTCGTTTCAAAATATTTTGAAGGTGTTTAAAATTCCATATCTCTGCAACCAATTGATTGATAATGCTGAAATTTTGCATATGGTCTTGTGATTTTTTGGTCCCAAGAAGTACATTCATTTCCTCACCAACAAACGTATAGTTTTAAATATGCTTTATTTGAAGTATACAAATTTAAGGCATTTTGGTCAAACCATATATTTGGAGGAATTACCGCTTCATATGAGTGAGCACCCACGGACTTGTCATCTTGAACGTAATGCGCGCCAATTTCCCTGTTTTAAGCACTAAAAAACACATAAAACGCGTCATAGTTATAATTTTATATCCGGTGCATCCCATTTCCTGTCGTTTTGTTGTGATTTATGTGCAACGGCGTATCCTAATTATTGGGTAATTTCGTTAAATTTGTGATCTGTTAGTCAATGGGTATAAAAGTAAAGTTCCTTACATTGCAATCAGTGGCAATAAAGGTGTATAAATATTTTTGCATAGAAGCTAAGCGTGGAAAACTGTATCGAAGCATCTCAAAGCCAGAAAAGAGAACTATTCACGCATTGGGTATAAGCAAACGCTTTTTCAAACAAGTGCTTAAAGCTAACGGAGTGTCCAGTTCAATCAAGACTAGGACGCTAGGAAGAAAGAAAGTAGTAGATAGTTTTGACAAGGAAGTGATTAGAAGAGCAATTTGTAAAATGTTCGATTCCAAAGAAACTGTGACTTTAAGAAAACTGAAAATTCGACTGAGAGCAGAAAATGACATTGTTGTGTCGAAAACAACATTATGGAGAACTGTTAGAAGCATCGGTTTTACGTTTAGAAAGTACGATAGTGGTAGAAATGTCATCTGCGAGAAGCCGCACTTAGTTTCTATGAGGAGTAAATATTTACGTGAAGTACGGGAAATGCGTAACCAAGGTTATGATATTGTATTTCTAGATGAATCTTGGATAAATTCTCACCACACAAGTGCAAAGGAATGGCAGTTATCAGATGCAAGTATTAAAAGATGTGTACCCCCTGGAAAAGGACAGCGTATTATAATGGCACATGCAGGCAGCCGAAAAGAAGGGTTGGTGAAAAATGCAGAACTTATATTCACCTCTAATTATACTGACAACAGGGACTATCACACCGAGATGAATGGCCATATATTTAGAGAGTGGATTGAAAATACTCTTCTTCCAATTCTAGACAGACCATCCTGTCTGGTAATGGACAACGCGTCGTACCACAACGCTGTGGCAGAAGAAGACAAAATTCCTACATCTACCAGTACAAAAGATGTTATAAAGATTTGGCTAAGAAAGGAAGGAATTCCATTTAACGAGGGATTTTTGAAACCTGAATTACTGTCACTTGTTAAGAAATCGCAAAAGACCAAAGTATTCCAAATAGACAAAATCATTCAACAGCATGGTCATACGTGCTTGAGACTGCCCCCTTATCATCCACAATTAAACCCCATTGAACTCGTTTGGGCAAAAATTAAAGGGCAGGTGGCAGCTGAGAATACAAGTTTTAAACTATGCGATATAAAAGGACTGACATATGCTGCCCTATCACAGATTGACAAAGACTTTTGGTGCAAATGTGAAGATCATGTCTTAAAAGAAGAAAATGACTATTGGAAAAAAGATGGACTATCGTTCGTTCAGCCCAGATTAGTAATCAATATGTTAGACTCCTCTGATTCAGAATAAATGAAATAATAATGGACGTTTTTATATGTCCGCATGATCAATCTTTAGCTAAAGTTGATAACGTTTTGAAAATGTAAAGATTCTTGATATGTGTACTGCAGGCATGCAAAGAAACTAAATCACTTTCATGTCTTGTTTACGTAAAATAATGAAAGTCACATGGAAAGACATAAAACGAACAATGTAGCTCTTTACAGTGAAGAGGATCCCGTGCTTACATCGGACTCTTTAGTCACATGCGTACCCATAAACAATAACTTTGCTTGATATGTCATGCTCGTTATCGCTCGCAACGGATAATTAATTTTTTTTAATGTATTCTTTGTTGTATATTGTTTAAATAGTTTTCATTAATGGAACTGTTTATACGCTGATTTGTTTTAGACCGTCTGTAAAGGCTATAACATTGACATTCTCATAGTATTTTAAAGAAAGTAAACAATAGAAAGTAAACAGTTGATAAACGCCTCCAACTTTCAAGTTGTGTAGAGACGCCTATGTCGAGAAGCTGATTTCCATTAATGTACGGTAAATTATTTTCTCCAGGAGCAAAAAGATCCGTAAATTCACTGAGATCAAAGGAAAGTGCTGCTTCATGATGAAGCATACTTCCTACATCATTAAATTTTGTGGAATCGGTGGGACCTTGGAAAAACAAGGCCAGATGCAAAAAATCAAGTTTGTAAGTGCAGGGAAAGAGGAGATATTTCATGTTAATCGTGAACATTTAGATTTGAAACGACCAATAGTAATTTCGATGGATGATCGTAATCTAGGGTTAAAAGGATGTTAAGTGAATGTAGATCCATTGTGATGTGGTTTATTTGTGCCTTTTGGCACAACACACAACTTGAGAATGGCATTTCTGAGTACCAGGTTGTCTTCCCTCTTCAATCCATACATGCTTGGCCAGACTGCACTGGTTAGTCTGTTTCTAAAGGCACTGTGAAGAGGTGGAGTATGGTCTGGATAGCTCTGGTTCATTGATATTGGTGCAGCTATGAGTCGCTGACATGCTCTTTGCCTCCAGACTTGTATTTAATTACATGGTTTAGCAGCTGAAGAACAGAGAAACCAGTAAAGCCGTGCCAAGGGAAGTAACCTTTGAAATATTATCATCGATATATTCTTTACAGGCTGCCCACATACTCTACTTACGCTAGTCAAATCATTTCATGAGGATATAAAGGGAACCTTCCAATATGACGGCAGCACATCACAACCCTTCGGCATATGCAGCGGCGTCAAGCAGGGATGCGTTCTTGCTCCAACTCTATTTGGAATCTTCTTCGCTGTTCTGTTAAAACATGCATTCTCACATGCGAATGAAGGAGTCTATCTGCATACTAGATCTGATGGTCGATTGTTCAATATCTCAAGACTAAAGGCAAGGTCTAAGGTCAGACATATCTCTATTAGAGATCTGTTATTTGCTGACGACGCTGTACTTGTTATGCAAAGTCAGGAAGAACTCCAGAGTATAGTACATCGCTTTTCACATGCCTGCCGAGACTTCAGTCTAACAATAAGTTTGCAGAAAACTAACATACGGACGTCAGAGCAACACCTGCAATCTCTATCGACAACTATAAACTTGATATCGGGTGACATTACAACTACCTGGGGTCCATCATCACAGACAGACTATCTTTAGATACAGAAATTGACACCCGTATTGGTAAAGCTGCTACCACCTTTGCCCGTCTTTCTAGGCGTGTCTGGCAAAACAACAAACTGACAATTAAAACAAAAGCCGCAGTGTACAATGCCTGCGTAATTAGTATCCTCCTGTATGGCAGCGAATCTTGGACAACCTATGTGAAGCAGGAGAGGAGGCTAAATGCATTCCATATCCGATGTCTACGCCGTATTCTTGGTATCACATGGAAGGGTAAAGTGACAAACGTGGAGGTCATGACTTGCACAGACCTCCCGAATATCTACACGCTGCTCAAATAATGTAGGTTACGCTGGCTTGGCCATGTACACCATATGAAAGATGGCCGCATACCGAAAGATATACTCTACGGACAACTTGCTGATGGTAAAAGAACTAGGGGGCGGCCAAAACCTCGATTTGTAGATGTGTGTAAACGCGACATGAAGACTCTGAACATAAACCTTGCCGCATGGGAAGACATAGCTGCAGACCGCAATCTCTGGAAACACACTCTAAAGGTTCACCTCGAACAAGAAGCAGACAGATTCATAGAGAAAGAGAACACACGACGAAAGAAAAGAAAAGAAAAAAATAACATTTCTAGGGGCGCTGAAAAATCCATAGTCAACTACGACTGACGGAGGCTACTATATTCTTTACAAGTTGCCCTTCAGTTGTCCAGGAGAGAAGTAGTTTATGATGTACAGCTCTTTGCTTGGTTTCTCCTGCTCTAACATTTTTGAGTGTTCTTAATATTCTGTCTATTCATCTCAGATGGCAGAATGAATTAAGACAACCATTTCTAATCTGACAGTCACAACCTACAAAGGATTAATTCTAACCTGACAGTCGCAAATTAATAAAAACTCAGACCAGAACTTGTGGCCACTGCTTAGACAATAGCCTTTATAGTCCAGTTCTATAAACTGCACCCTGACACCAATAATGGGATAATGCTGCCAAGATCATTTTTATTATTCTGATAAGGATGCTCACCTCAGGATCTTCAGCATCAATTGTGTTCAATTTGATCTCATCTGTGGTCAAGAACTGTATCAGCACATCCTGCAGCCAGATCACAGAAACACAAGAACTATATATGAACATATAGCAAAATAACAAAATCTAATCATGTTCAAACAAAGAAAAAAGAGCAATGAAGACATATTAAAAGACATACACATTTTTTTTTAAACTTACTTTTAAACACCGTTCTACAGAGGAAATTAAAATACAAATGCCACATCAAAAGACACAGTGAGTTGGAGCGAACAATAATGGAAGGTATGGTTTCTGGATGACACATCAGGGGCAGACCAAGAACAAGGTGGATTCAAGACATCAAAGGGACCTTGAACGTGACAACAGACAAAGTGGGAGATCTAGCTAGAGACAGAGATCCTTTCTGGTGGGCTGTGGTGAATGCAACATTCTGTGGGAGATCTGGCTAGAGACAGAGATTCTTTCAGACAGGCTGTGGTGAATGCAAAGTTCTGTGGGAGATCTGGCTAGAGACATAGATTCTTTCAGACAGGCTGTGGTGAATGCAAAGTTCTGTGGGAGATCTGGCTAGAGACAGAGATTCTTTCAGGCAGGCTGTGGTGAATGCAACGTTCTGTGGGAGATCTGGCTAGAGACAGAGATTCTTTCAGACGGGCTGTGGTGAATGCAACGTTCTGTGGGAGATCTGGCTAGAGACAGAGATCCTTTCAGGCGGGCTGTGGTGAATGCAACATTCTGTGGGAGATCTGGCTAGAGACAGAGATTCTTTCAGAAGGGCTGTGGTGAATGCAACGTTCTGTGGGAGATCTGGCTAGAGACAGAGATTCTTTCAGAAGGGCTGTGGTGAATGCAACGTTCTGTGGGAGATCTGGCTAGAGACAGAGATTCTTTCAGAAGGGCTGTGGTGAATGCAACGTTCTGTGGGAGATCTGGCTAGAGACAGAGATCCTTTCAGACAGCTGTGGCGAATGCAATGTTCTGTGGGAGGTCTGGCTAGAGACAATGATTGTTTCAGACGGGCTGTGTGAATGCAATGTTCAGCAAAGAACATGTGACCTGATGATGATAATCACATTCATAAGATTAAAGCTTAAGGCAAAAAGATTTATCAAACAACAAAAATGAAAGAAAATCATGAATAAATTTAAAAAATGTAATCACTGGATATGTGTGTATGTGCCAAAACCGTAGTGACAAAATTGGACGTAGTGGAACATAATATTCAAATATTACCTCTTTAGTGTAAGCTGTGACACAATCTATTGACCTTTCAAACTGTGGTCAGCCAATAGGGCATAGACCCAGATACTCTTTCTCTCGTTCTAAATTTTCTTTCTAGCAGTCTCAATCCTTGCAAAAAACATTTATCAAATCCTGTCATTTGTCTCTGTTGTGTGTAAGCAACTCGATCTCATTTAGGGAGCTGATTCCTGCTGCCCTTGCCTCTCTGATCAGTGTTCTTCTCAGTTTTTCTCTGTGTCTGCCTTTTTCCTCCTACCTATTGTTTCCTACAAGAGGACTTGCTTTGTTATTTGGTTATTATCTCTTCTCATTACATGTCCATCACCTTTTCTTGATTCCTGATGATAATAGTGGTTGATTGTCAATTTCTGACACAATGCAACAAAAAAAAAACTTTTTCAGTTAAAACGCTGAAGAATAAGGGATCGTAATCAGGAAGTCTGTTATTGCCTTACTCATTCTATCAGAGACAGGAATCTGGGTGGTCAAGGGGTAAGACATCGACCTCTGGACAGGAAGGTCATAGGTTCAAAACCCACCACATGCGGTGGGAATTTTTCAAAACTGAAGCCGTGGCTTCTTTGTGGTGTTACCTGATCTTCGAGTAGTTAGATCCAAAGTATAGTCTTCTTGGAAAAGAGAGAAAAACACAAGGTCCTATGTGAACTCAAATAAGCAATATATGACTGCTGCCCGGAACAAAAACTGTCATGCTATATCTACCCATGCCAAAGATGGATGTGCCAGGCCAAAAGGTGCTATTATCAGGACTTGCCGTATACTAGTGACACAACGCACTTGTGCTCACTTAACGGGTGAATGAGAAGAAGACTCTATCATCAATGATGAGGAAAGTTTATCTGAAAGTCTCCTTTTAGTCCGACCCATTCCATCTTCAAAATTTCAGATAAGGAAATTTAACATTTGTATAACATCGAACTGGACAACTGGTTTCCAGTTGTTTCCAAAATGGAGGAATTATTTTTCTCCGGCTTGGTATACAGCTGTTGATCAGAGGTTTAACAAGCTGCTATCGTAAAAACGATGTTGTTAATGAAACGTAGACCTGATACAGAATGTGTAAATTAGCAGTAGATAATAGTGATAGTTTTTTCGGCCCTAAAACAACAACAAAAATAGGATTCTGGAATGTACACACAATGGCCGCACCGACGAAACATGCACAGGTCGCTAGCGAGATGGACAGATACGATCTAGATATTTTAGGATTAAGCGAAATGTGCTGGCTTGGAACAGGTAGGAGATCTATTGATATGAGAAGGTGTATCTTGGTCTACGCCCTATGGGCCGGCAACGGCTCGAAAGGTCAATAGATAGATAGATAACATCGAATGTGACTCTGGCACTCCTGTCTCCTCCAATCTCAGATCGCCAGGCCATTATACCTCTAAGGAGTTCTGGGTCACTGGTATCGTCTTTTGTTCCTCTGATACCCACAATCAGTTCGCTTCAGAGAACCAACTCACAGCCCATTTTGGCACTCTCCATTCTAGAAGTTTAAACTCTTTTCACTATCTCCTTTATTCATTGATCTCCTCTTTCATTCTTTTCTGTGTTTTATCTTTCTTCCCCCCCCTGCATTATCTTTATTACCTTCCCTGCTCTTCCTCCCCCCTTTGCTACCTCTGTCTTCCTTCTCTTTCTCACTTTTACAATATGGGACACCTCCTTTCATCCATCCTCATAAGATCCCCCTTCTAATTTTTCCCTGTTTGGCTTTTTTGGTTCAATAAAATCCTACCTGTCCTATTGGCCATGGAATCATGAAACCAACAGCTACGCAAATCCTGACCACAATTTCTTTCTGCCATTTTTCAGATCAGTGTTTGGCTTCTGCATTTATATTTCTCTATTTATTTCAGAACAATATTTGCCTATTGTGTTGATCTTTGTATATTCTTTTGTTTTATACCTGACACATTGATTGTCTCGTCTCTCTACTAATTTAGCTGCTAGATACAATTTCATGTTTATTTTACATGCTCTCTGCAGTTCTACTTACAGCCACACATGGTATTTAATATTTTATATTTATGCTTATCTTCAGATAAGAAATATTTAAAGAGAAATTTCACAAACTTACCAGAATCTTTCCATTTTCCTCTTTGTCGATATACTGGTCAGAAAACATGTGGACGGAGCCCATGACTGCAATCTTGCCTTTATGATGCTGAGAGAAGAAAGACAGTCATTGAATAATTTAGTTTAAGAGAGAGAGAGCTGTAATAACAAATATAGAATGGGAATAGAAAAAGGTAGATTGACTGTAAGATTGTAAGACTGATTGATTTGAAGTCACATAATTTAGCAAACTCACATTAAAGAACTCTTCACAGTTGAAAATTAAAAAGAGTAGGCAAAAAAAAATGGCCACTGCTGGCAAATTGTCAGTAAAATTCAACCCACACCGATGGATCCCAGGTCATGCTACACGCAGTCATTTATTATTGATATTTGAGTTCATTTGTATCTTTCCAGAAAGGATAAAATACACACTCTTCTTCTGTTATATATTCAAAGTAATTAGAAGATGATGTATCTTAAAATGTAAAAACTTTTGAGGTTAAAAATGTAATACTGCTGGAAACTTTCTCATTTGAAAATCTTTTTGTTATCATCATTAAGTACTGGGCATGCTGGCATAGGTGATCATGTCTCTCCACAACTTTCGATCACAATAGTAATTTATCATTTCTGTTGTTGACCTTCTGCCAAGCCATTCTCTTAAACTGTCTGGTATCCTTTGTCTTTGCTTCCCTCTATCTCTTCATCCCTAAATTTTCCCAGGTGTTACAATATATTCCAACTGTTCTCTTCTCATTACATGGCCAAAAAATAATGATTGTTTCTTCCTAATATTGGAAATTAGCTGTCTTTTTGCTTTGATCTCTTTCAGAAAGTTTTCATTATTCTTCTTAGCTGCCCATGGTATTCTCAACATTCTTCTGTAAAACCACATTTCTACAGACTCCAGTGATTTTCTTGTCTGTTGTCCTATTGTCCATGATTAACATCCATATTTTAAGACTGGCTCTACATAATATTTAAGAACTCTTTTTCTTGTTTCTATGTTCAAAAATGGATTGCACAGTATCTTCCTCATTTTTTGGAAAGCTGCTTTTGCCTGAGCCATTCTGCATCTCACCTCTGTTGTACATCTTCCGTCTGAGGTTAACAAAGTTCCCAAATATCTAAATTCATTTACCTGTTTTTGTTATAAGCACAGGTTATTCAAATATAATTCATACAAGAATATTTATTTCACCAAGAAATTTTATTTTCTGTGTCTGATGCCAAAAATTAAAACCATTTCCAAATTAAAGAATGAGCGCTACTACGCTCAGGATATCTTCATCCATAATGTTGCAAAAAATCCAAGAATACCACTAAAATATCACTTTGTGATTAAAACAAATAGCTGTGTGCAGAGTTTATGCACGGGAATCAGGGTTCACCTCGGAGATTCATAATTCTTGAGTGTGGGCCAAAAAAATGGCAGCTGCCAAGAAATACATTGTTAAGGAAATCTAATGATGCTGAAGATGAATATGTTTGGCCAAAAGGTGCAGATATCATAACTTTGCCGTAAACTAGTGACACGGTGCATCTATGCCCACTTAACGGTTGATTGTTAAGTAGAAGAGAGATAAGGTAGCTAAACTAAAAAATAAGAACAGATGGGCAGCATCATAAACAACTAACAAACAGTTATATAGCAAGATGTTTGAGTTTAACAACTTATACATTGAGTTTAACAATATCTATCTATCTATTGTCCTTTCGAGGCGAAGTCGGCACATAGGGCAGAACCACAATCTAAAAAAAACAGAAACCTTGCGTGCCAAAATGGCACATATTGCAGAGATCACTGCTTCTAAAATCTATGGTTCTGTTTCCATAACAATACTTTTTACAATGACAGCTTGTCAAGCCATCGATCAACCTCCTTAGTCGCCTCTTACGACATGCCTGGAAGGTCACAGTGTCACTATTCTTTACTTCCCACATAATGAGGCCCCGTTAACACACGGGAGAAAGGAGCATCTAGCCCGCTGTTATTGATGTGCAAGTGACATGAATTCTAATGTGTTTTTAACTTGAAAATTATATCAATATTTCAATGTTCATCTTCAACATTTTCGAAAGAAAAAAAGAAAGAAAGAAAGAAAGAAGGGAAGGAAGGAAGGATTCCCTTTTTATTTTCTGTACATATATTAGGTAATACAGAGAGCTCAGGCACCACTAAATTACACTCAATTATTTTTCAACTATGAATCAAGTACTAAACATGACAGCAATCCTATTATAATGTATTCTAACCTTTGAAGAGTAGAGAGCACAAACAGGTCTTGTTAAGGGAAAGCAAACACTCCCGGTTGACAGCACAGCTACTGCAGGCTTAGCAACATTCAGTGTTGCTCCATAGGGATACAGGAATGACAAAGCTCTGAAAGAAAAATGGAAGCGAGAACTTGAGACTCACAAATATATAAACAAGTTTATAGTAAAAAAATAAAAAAAGTAAAAGATAAAGATTCCCTCCCCTGCCTTGATAGTCTTATGGGGAATATGGTTTTAGAGATCATATATTTCCATGACCACGGCACGTCTTTGGTGATGTGGTCGTTATCACGCCAAGCCACCTTTACTTCCCAGAAAATCTCTGGTATCCATTTTTAGAGGCTTTGGTAAACTCCGGTGCCTTGTCAGTCCAAAAAAAATTCTGCCACTTGTGTGGAATTGAACACAAACCCTTCTGGTTAAAAAGTGAGCATACCAACCACTCAGGCTTTTAAGTTTACAGTACTGGAATAATTTTTGTTTTGTAAATTTTCTGAGGAATTATTTTTCGTTTTTCTTTTTTGGGGTTCTTGGTCATGTGACCTTCTTGTCCAGAGGTCAACATCTCGCCTCTGGACCACCCAGACTCCAAAGATGCACACACTTTAAGAAAATACACAATAAATATGAGGTGAATGTGGTATATTTAAGATATCTACATACACAAACAATGTCACATTTATTCGACTAAAAATGAGTATGGGTGGTGGAGTGAATTGAACTGGTCAGTTTTCAATAAGGTGTTCATGGGTTCGAGTCCCAGCTGGGTCAAGAGACTTTTTCTATTATCGGTGGAATAAAAACTAAATTTATACACGATGTTGTAACTTAATTGGGAATATGGCCTTTGCTGCCAGTTTTTAAATTAATTTCTTTGCAGATTAAATAAAACCAAGTCAGTTCAAATGGGGACTCGGTGGTCTAGATGTAAGCCATCGGCCTCTAGACAGGAAGGTCCTGAGTTCAATACCACTAGTGGGAATATTTTTTCAAAATCAGAAAGATTGAAACTGTGGTTTCTTTGTGGCATTATTCTCCCCTTTCTCTTGGTAGTGAGATCCAATGTCTAGTGTCTAGCCCTCTCTTGGTAGTGAGATCCGATATCTAGCCCTCTCATGGTAGTGAGATCCAATGTCTAGCCCTCTCTTGGTAGTGAGATCCGATGCCTAGCCCTCTCTTGGTAGTGAGATCCAATGTCTAGCCCTCTCATGGTAGTGAGATCCGATGCCTAGCCCTCTCTTGGTAGTGAGATCCAATGTCTAGCCCTCTCATGGTAGTGAGATCCGATCCTCTCTTGGTAGTGAGATCCGATGTCTATCCATCTCATGGTAGTGAGATCAGACGTCTATCCCTCTCATGGTAGTGAGATCCGATGTCTAGCCTTGTCAGATAACAGCAAAAACACAGAAAATCCCATGTCTACTCGCACACATTAAAGAACTCTTGGCAGTTTAAAATTGAAAAAAGTAACCAAAAAACGGCCACTGCCCAGATAAAATTGTGAACAACAAAATCTATATCCATGGATTGATCCCAGGCCGTACTACGGAGTTTGTACACGAGGATTAGGGTTCTCCTCTGAGATTTTCAATATCTCATGGGGAAAATCGGAGCACCTATGGAACTGTCTGGTGTGCAGTGATGATGACCTGAAAATAACATAACATTTCAAACAAAAATTGAATTGTCAAGAGATATGTCTATCTATCTTTCGTTCGCTCGAAGTATTGTCTATATCAGCAATGTCGTTTCCTGTATGAATTTTACTGTCTTTTGTAATTCTTGCAGTGGCCCATATAGTTTTGTCTGTAGTGTTGTATCTATGGGCCAATGGATTTTCCTCAGTCTACTATATTCAATGCAGTCTTGAAGTATGTGTTCAGCAGTCTGGGGTGCCTGTCCACATGTACAAGTAGTTGATGTGCCGATCTTGAATTTTGTATACATGTGACTATGGAGTCGATTGTGTCCTGTTCTTAGGCGTATAATGATAACTTGTTCATATCTATTCATATTATGAAAGGCATCCTGATATGGGGCTTGTGGTCCTCTGATTGATTTGATTATCTGTTTCTTATGATGGTATGTAACTGGTGTATCTAGTTGTGTGCCTGTTGAACCTTCCTTTGCCAACTGATCTGCTTTCTCATTTCCTGGTATTCCACAGTGAGACGGGATCCACTGCAGGGCAACCCTGTGGTGCTTGCAGAGTTCAGTCAATAAGGTCTGTAGATGTGGTAATTTTCTGGATTGTAGTGCCTGGAGTACTGATCTTGCATCTGTCAAAAACACTACAGGCTGTGGGCTAAGATTACTGTTCAGCAGCTTTTCTATTGCCAACTTTATTGCTTGTATTTCTGCATCATAATTGTGACAATATTTCCCCGTTGCTATTTTATTCATATCCCTAGTGTTATTTGGGTACTCTATATATGCACCTGCTCCCCCATTCTTTACTGCATTCTGTGCTGATCCATCTGTGTACACATGGATCCATAGGTCTTGTGGGTATTCTTCATCCAGGAAACTGAGAGTTATTGTTTTTCGCTGTAGACTATTTTGTTCCTCTTTGTCAACTATTCCTTTCACTTCTGTCCGTATTTGAACTGATAATCCTGATTCATCTGTCCAGGGAGTCTGTTCTGGTATGGGCAGAAGGGGTTTAACAACTCTTGGCATGTCTGGTGTTTGTCTACTAATACGCTTGGCTTGGTGGATAAAGCTGCTTCTCTTAAGTCGTCCCAATGCAAGATTTTGGAATCTGTCCTTCATTGGATGTCTCGGCATGCATACAAATTTTTCTGTCTGTATCAGCACCTTTGTGTCTCTCCGTTCTCTCAGTGCTGGTATCCTCCACAATTTCTCCATCTCCAATATTGGTGTTGATTTCATTGCTCCTGTGATGACCCTAAGTGCCTGGTTTTGTACTTTATCCAGTTCTTGCAATGTGGTGTTTGATGCTGAGCACCATGCGGATGATCCATATTCTAAATGTGGGCGTATACTCTGTTGGTAAACTTTACTGAGTATTTTCCCACTCGCACCCCATGTGGTTCCACACAACTTTCTTAGAAAAGCCAATTTCCTCCTTGCTTTTTGGGTTGCCTTATTTATCTGCAGTTTCCAGGATAGTTTGTTATCAAATGTAACTCCGAGATATGTAGCTTGTATGTCTTCTTTCACAGGCTCATTGTTTATGTAGATGGCTCCTGCTTTTTGTTTTGGGGAGAGTGTGAAAAGTGTAGTACTGCATTTGTCTGTATTGATGCTGATACACCATCTATTTGTCCATGAATTCAGTGCATTCATAGCTCTTTGTAGCAATTTGGAGGCCACTGTTGCATACTCCTCTGTGCACCACATTACCAAGTCATCTGCATACATTGCCACTTTGATGCCATGTGGTAGTTCAGTAACTAGGTCATTGATGTAGATCAGAAAAAGTGTTGGAGATAGTACCCCTCCTTGTGGAACGCCCTGGCGCAATAAGACCTTCTTACTCTTAAGACCATCCAGTTGCACTCTGGCTCTCCTATTATGCAGGTATGCTTTGACCCATTTGTACATCCTGCCATTTACTCCATAATTTCTCAGTTTCTTCAAAAGCCCTTCCTTCCATACCTTATCAAATGCTTTCTTTAGGTCTATCCATGCTGCTAGTACCAGTTTCTTTTCTTGAAACGCGTCTTCAATTTCCTGGGAAAGATAGGTTGCTAAGAGATATGTGACTAACTGTTGTTTTAAAAAAATTAAATCGTGTAAAGTCTGAAAACAAAGGGGAGAAAAAAAATTAAAGACGCAAAATACCAGAACTTACTGTGAATTGTTTCCATCTTCATCGCCAGCACCAAATACAACTTTTCCTGCTGCTTGGCTTATTGCTCTGAGGAAAATGCACAGCAATTTGTTTTTAAGGCGAATGTGAAGAGAAACCTTATATACAGCAGTGTCAAAGAGAAAGTGGGTTTTTATAGTGAATGTTGACAGAAACCTTTCAAAAGGAAGTGTCAAAAAGATAGTGGTTGTTTTAAGTGAGTGTGAGGAGAAGCCTTACATCTGACAGTCTCAAAGAGAAAGTGGGTTTTTATAGTGAATGTTGACAGAAACCTTTCAAAAGGAAGTGTCAAAGAGATAGTGGGTTGTTTTAAGTGAGTGTGAGGAGAAACCTTACATCTGACAGTCTCAAAGAGAAAGTGTATTTTTTAAAGTGAATGTGAGGAGAAACCTTACATCTGACAGTCTCAAAGAGAAAGTGTGTTTTTTTAAGTGAGTGTGAGGAGAAACCTTACATCTGACAGTCTCAAAGAGAAAGTGTGTTTTTTAAAGTGAATGTGAGGAAAAACCTTACATCTGACAGTCTCAAAGAGAAAGTGTGTTTTTTTTTTTTAAGTGAGTGTGAAGAAAAACCTTACATCTGACAGTCTCAAAGAGAAAGTGTGTTTTTTAAAGTGATTGTGAGAAGAGACCTTAAATAAGGAAGTGCCAAAGAGAAAGAAAGTTGTTTAAAGAGAATGTGAACAGAAACCTTACAAATGGCAGTGTCAGAGAAAAAGCAAGTTTTTAGAGTGAATTACATTTTTAAAGATCATTCATCATCACTATCATCAGGAGCATTTCCACATGGAAATAATGATTATTCCTCCTCCACACATCCTTGTTTTCTGTGTTTCTTATCTGTTCTAGTGCTGAGCTCTTGCTGGAGTCATCCAATTTCTGCAACTTTTTCTCAATCTTTGCTGCTACTACGATAACATCCAGTGATAGGGTAACTGTGTTTTTTTTTTTTCATAAGTAAGCATTTAAAACAATTATAACTGAGGATTTCATCATCGAGTGCCATCTCCGCGTCAAAGACTGGCTACCATGGAGCGCCATTCCGCTCTGTCTCTTGCTTTGATGGTGCGGGTTGTCATAGGCTGACTTGTCCATCTTTTGATGTTATTTGTCCATGTTATAGTCTTCGTCTGCCTCTTTTACCTTGCATTTTCCCTTCCAAGATTACTTTTAGTAGGCTAATGTGAATTTGTGCATTTACATGACCACGGAGACACACAAAAAATGCTACTTTTAAACCTGAACCACCAACTTTAGCACACTACCTAGTAAACAATGACTATTAAATATTTTACATGTTTGAGACTAAAGTTTTCTTCCTAGCACATGATGACTAACTATTAAATATTTTACATGTTTGAGACTAAAGTTTTCTTCCTAGCACATGATGACTATTAAATATTTTACATGTTTGAGACTAAAGTTTTCTTCCTAGCACATGATGACTATTAAATATTTTACATGTTTGAGACTAAAGTTTTCTTCCTAGCACATGATGACTATTAAATATTTTACATGTTTGAGACTAAAGTTTTCTTCCTAGCACACAATGACTATTAACTACCTTACCTGTTTAAGACACCGTTTGTAACTAAGGCCTCTTTGGGATGAAAGTACTTGTAATATGATGTCCGTACAACAGCATCTTTCAGATGAAAAAAAATATATAAGTTTCATTTGTATAACAAGAACTGAAACTAGCATATTTCAGATGAAAACAAAAATGTGCTTCATTTGTATAACATGAACTGAAACTAGCATTTTTCACAATAAATTTAACAAAAATAGAATAAGTGTCATTGTTAACAAGAACTAAAAATAGCACCTTTCACCAAATAAATAATGAATGTTATTTGTATAACAAGCTTAAAAGCAAAAGACAGAATAAATGTTATTCGTATAATAATAATTGAAACTATAAATTAATGAAACATATTTATAACTGTGCAGCAACAAAATGCAGATAACAGTGACATTTCTGTGATAGTAACAATATAAGATTCTAACCTGCCCAAAGGCAAAAAGAGATTAGGTTTCAGTTGCACTGCACTGAGTATAACGCAGTACATTTCTGGTCCTTCCTAACAAAGAGTACTCATGCATATTTAACACATTCCGTACCAAGAGCTGCAAAATGTGGCTCAAGTAACTGATGTGCTGACCCAAAAGCTTTGATTTGCTGCAATCAACGTTTTCGCAATTATTTAAACTAAAATCTTGTAATTCTCTTAATAATCACTTTTCTTACGTTGTGAACAAATTGTCCCAACAAAATGCGTTTTTTACATCAATTTTCATTTATTTTCTCGATGTTATTTCAAATTTTTTTTAATTCTGAAAAACGATGCATCCACAGCATGTTAAACATCTTGGTGGTGAATGTGTTAATTAACAGGACACGAATGATACACATCAGTTATTGGTACAATTCTAAGCCATAAAACATGACTTTATAGTAAAACATCTAATGAACTATACTGCATCATGATGACACATTTGATAGGTCTCTGAAGAAATCTGTCAGAACATGTTCACGTCACAGTAACTGGTAACTACTGCTTCCTGTGCTGGAGTATCCTCTCCAAGGTGAGAGCTTCAGCAAAAAAGAGAAAAAGACAAGTTGTTGCCCCTGCAACATGTTTCTTCTCTCCAAGCAGCCGAGCAATCCAAAGGTCTAGCAGGGCAATTTTTGCAGCAGGAGTTGCCAGAGCAATGTTGAAATCAACACTGAACTGCCTTAGGGATTCCATCTCCTGATTTTTTTTACGCCACTGTTAATATGTGGATATTATATACAAAGAGTTATCTTCTTCTTAGCGTTCACCCATGAAGTGGACATGATTGTATTGTGTCACTAATTTATGGCAAAGTCCCAATGTCTGTATTTTTAGGTCCAACACTTCACACCTTCAGCATGAGTAGATTTGCTTAACAAGTTTTGGCCGGGCTACAGCTATTTTTTGGCCTACTCTTCTCAGCTATTAACTCTCAGGGGATTTTTTTAAGATCAGCAAATGCACATGGGACCTGGCGTTTTTCACCATTTTATAAGAGGGCCAGACATGGAACCTCACTGTCCAGAGACAAAGGGTGAGTAAAGCTTGGAGGAAACCACGGATCTGAAATTAAAAATTCTCACTGGCTGTGGTGGGACTTGAATCTGGAATCTTCCTTTCCAGAAGCTGACAGCCTGTACCAGATTTGGAATTAATAGGGTTAGAATTGTGTATTAGTAATAGTGTTAGTAGGGTTAGTAATAGAACCTTGGATGGTGAGTTAATCTTGTACATTAGAAGATATCTAGCAGCTGAGAACAATGGTCAGTTTAAAGGTCATCCCGTGGATCAAGTGTCTGATCTCTGGTCAAGTGATGAATATGACAATCCAATTGGTGTTAGCAGAGATTAGTTATTACCTCAAAGGAGAAACATGTTAGAATTAGATAGGGGATTACGCTGGCAAGGCATTGATGACATCCAGGAGAAGGCTGGCATTTGGTATAGAGAGGATCAGGTATTTGGTTTCCGCTACAGAATATCAGCCAATAGCTTGGAGAGAAATGCAGTTAAGCTAGATTCAGGAAGATTAGAAATATGGGTCCACCTTGAACATTATTAACGAACTCAGAATTCTGATAGGCTTCGTGAGACATGAATGAGTAGCAGCTGGATAGCCTAGACATTCATACAGGAAGAAGTGAGTATGTTAGATTGCTTGCAGATCTTTGTATAGTTATGACTATTGTGGTCTGTGACATTCACAATCCTATTGGAGAGCTGAATCTTTGGAGCCAGTCTCCTAACACTGTTACCGTCGAGCTGTAAATCGTGTTGATGTCCAATTGTAATTTTCAATTATGGAATATGGAAGAGGTCCAGCAAAAGACAACATAGACTCGCAGTAAACATATCACCTCACACATAAAAGAACAGGTGTAGGACATGAAGGTCAACAGTTTTACCTCTAGACTACCCAGTCTCCAAGAAGCTAATAAAATAAATGACAAAAGAATTCTGATAACAAATTTATCAACAAATCGTGCACTCATTAACGTGCAATCCTTTTAAGTGTCCCAAGCATTGATAAATGAAACATTTTAGATGGTGCAAAACGTCTCACAAACATCTGCAGCTCCATCTGAGAGCTTCAGGAGTTAAGCTTGGCAGTACAAGTAAGATGGTGCAGCTGGGGGGACAAATCATGAGTTTATATAACCATTAACTTTTTCTGTATGTTTCGAAGCACTGTGCCCCATGCTATTTCGGCTGTGTACCTTTCGCCACATAGTGTGTCACTCTCAATTTGATTAGTGTGAACCATCATCAAACCATATTCTTTTTACATGTTTTGTATCATCTTCTATCTATTGTCCTTTCGAGCCGAAGACAGCACATAGGGCAGAACCACAATCTCAAAAACAGAAACCATGCGTGTCAAAGTGGCACATATTGCAGAGATCACTGCTCTAAAATATATGGCGCTGTATCCATAACAATATCATGTTGTATCATCTTGGTATTGGTGAAATCTAATTCCTTGTTCAATTATCTAAAAACTCACATATAATATGTTAAATAAATATATATATAGATTGATTCTTAAAACCTTGACAAATTTTGTCTCTGAAATCTCTTCCATCACATCGATGAAAAGCTTCCATGCGGAATGAGTTAAGCTACAGGAACTATCATCACCCACATTTTGTGTCATGTGCTTTCTATTTATCTTTCGTTCGCCCGAAGTATTGTCTATATCTGCAATGTCGTTTCCTGTATAAATTTTACTATCTTTTGTAATTCTTGCAGTGGCCCATATAGTTTTGTTTGTAGTGTTGTATTTATTGTTGAGTAATTCTTATATACCACCCTATGGTACCCTTTCATTTGTCCTTCCTCACTCCCATCAAGGCCAGCTCCTTGTCGTGGGGATGGGGCTTAACAGTCACCAGGGACTGAAAACCAAGATTGGCCAGGTCTTCCTACACCCGAGCAAGACCACAGTCTGCTCTAGCAAGTTTAAGTGCTGAAGTCGGAGGCAACCAGCCAGAAGGCGCACTACAACAATCAGGATGCCACGCACGCACGCCAATGGGAAGTATGTCATGTGCTTTGAAGGACAGAGCACATATTGGTCTGCTCCAAGTACAGTGAGATCTGTTCTTGCAATAACTTTTCAACAACCACACAAAATATTATAAGACCTAATATTTTAAAACAAAACACTGACCGCTGTTTATCATGATCCCAAACTCTTCCAAGAAATAATTTAAGTTTGTTTCAAACTTGGTCTCTCCACCTTCACCGAGTAAAACAAGAATACTTCCACCAGACTCCACATAAGCTTTCATTGCAGAAAACTGGCAAAGGAGAGCATGAAGCAACCAGCAATAAAACAAACATTCCGTTTTATCAAAATAATCATCTATCAACTAAAATCTTGCATTAGAACTGCTTAAAAGAAGCAGTTTTATTAGGACTGCTTAAAAGAAGCAGTTTTATTAGGATTGCTTAAAAGAAGCAGTTTTATTAGGACTGCTTAAAAGAAGCAGTTTCATTAGGATTGCTTAAAAGAAGCAGTTTTATTAAGATTGCTTAAAAGAAGCAGTTTCATTAGGATTGCTTAAAAGAAGCAGTTTTATTAGGATTGCTTAAAAGAAGCAGTTTTATTAAGATTGCTTAAAAGAATCAGTTTTATTAGGACTGCTTAAAAGAAGCAGTTTTATTAAGATTGCTTAAAAGAAGCAGTTTTATTAGGATTGCTTGAAAGAAGCAGTTTTGTTAGGACTACTTAAAAGAAGCAGTTTCATTTACCTAAAACCAAGCAAACTGTAGACAAACACCAGACATAACAAATGTTTTCAGCCCCAACACTGCCTGCACTAGAATAGACTCCCCAGATAGAGGCATCTGGACTGTCAATGCAAATACAGACAGAAGTGAAAGGAATACTTGATAAGGAGGAACAGAATCGTATAGAGAATAAAACAATCAGTCTGTTTCTTGGATGAAGAATACCCACAAGATCTCTGGGTTCTTGATGGATCAGCACAGAATGCAGTGAAGAATAGGGGAGAGCAACATAAATTGAGAAACCAAATAACTATAGGGATATGAATAGAATAAGTAAGTAAAAGTAAAGTACCCCTGTCACGCCAAGTGGCGTATAGGGAAATATGGTGTTAGTAACCCTATATTTTACAGACCTTCAGCACATGATTTTTGGGGTAAAGTGGTCGGCATTGCGCCCGTGCTGCTTTACTTTCCCAGAAAAAAATCCGGTACCCATTTAAGGCTGGGTGAACCCTGAAGCCGTCGGTTGGGATCGAACCCTACCCCTTGTCCTTTGTAGTCCAGTTCACTAACCACTGAGCTATTGTGGCTCCCAAATAAAGAGAATGACTAATAAAAATTAAAAAGCCACAGAAGGTGGATGCATTGCAGACAAAAAAGGAAAAATGCTAACAGACAATAAAGATATTATAGATAGATGGCAGAAATATATAACAGAACTATTTCATGATCAAAGAGACAAGAAACCAGTTATAAAATGTACATCAGGCTATAAAATCTTAAAATCTGAGGTGGAAAAAGCTATAAAAACAATGAAAAAGTGAAAAGCAGCAGGATCTGACAGCATACAGATAGAGATGATACAGGCACAAGAAGATTTTGGCATTGAAGTAAAGTAAAAAAAAGTAAAAGTACCCCCGTCACACCAAGTGGCGTATAGGTAATATGGTGTTAGTGACCATACATTTTACAGACCTTCGGTACATGATTTTTGGGGTAATGAGGTCAGTATTACGCCCGTGCCGCTTTACTTTTTCTAGAAAAAATCTGGTACCCATTAAAGGCTGGGTGAACCCGGAAGCCGTCGGTTGGGATCAAACCCTACCTCTTGTCATTTGGCTTGTAATCATTGAAGTGATTACAGACATATGCAACGACATATACCACACAGGATACATACCAAATGAACTAAAAACATCAACTTTCATTGCATTGCCTAAAAAGAATGGTGCAGTTGAATGCAGTGACTTTAGAACAATAAGCCTAATGAGCAATGTTACAAAAATCTTGCTAAAAGTTATACAAGGAAGGATTCAGAATAAAATCAATACTGAATTAGATGAGTAGCAATTTGGATTTAGGAAAAATAGCGGGACAAAAGAAGCCATATTCTGCATGAAAACATTAATCGAAAAATACACAGAAGTAAACAAACCAATATATGCCTGCTTCATAGACTACACCAATGCTTTTGATAGAGTACACCACAAACAACTTATAGAATGCCTAAAAGAGATACATCTAGATGACATGGACATATGACTAATATGTAATCTATACTGGGAGCAAACAGCAATAATAAAATATAACAAAGAGAACTCTACACCCATTGATATAAAAAGATGAGTAAGACAGGGATGCATCCTATCACCAAGCTTGTTCAATCTATACACTGAGAAAATCTTTAAAAACATCATACAGATGCCAGGCCTACAAATTAATGGAAGGATAATCATTAACCTAAGATATGCTGATGATACTGTACTACTAGCAGAAAATTCTAAAGATCTAAAACAATTACTTAATGAAATAAACATGACAAGCAAAAAATATAGACTAGATGTGAATATCAAAAAGACTAAAACTATGATCATAAACAAAGGAAATACTCAAAACCCACAAATGGATATCAAAATTGAAGGAATAGACCTGGAGACAGTTCAGAGCTACAACTACCATTGGACATACTATAACCAGTGCTGGAAAATGCACAACTGAAATAAACAAAAGAATAGGATTGGCAAAAAGTAATTTTAATGCCATGAAGAACATACTAACATCAAAACAAATAACACCAGGGCTAAAACTAAGAATAGCAAAATGTTACATCTTCTCAAAATTCCCATATGGTGCAGAAACATGGACATTAGACAAGAAAACAGAACAGAGAATTGAAGCCTTTGAAATGTGGATATATAGAAGAATAGGTAGAATTGGATGGAAGGAAAAGAAAACAAATGACGAAGTTTAAAATAACTAAAAATGAAAAGAGAACTACTAACCCCAATTCAAACAAGACAAATGCGATTTTTGGGCCATGTTAAAAGACACAACAACCTACAAAAAGTAATCCTGGAGGGGAAAATACAAGGTAAAAGAGGCAGAGGCAGGCCAAGACTAACATGGACGAGTAACATCAAAAGATGGACAAATCAACCTATGACAACATGCACCATCAAAGCAAGAGACAGAGCAGAATGGCACTCCATGGTAGCCAACCTTTGTTGCAGAGACGGCACTCAATGATGATGATGATGATAGAATCTCCTGTGATCATTTCATCAATAGCACAATTATACTCAAGTCATCTTTCAAAACCAAGAACATTTACCAAGTCGACTAAAGCACCATCAACAAACAGCTGCGAACATCTATCTATGGGTGCGATTCATCAGCAAAGAGCTGCAGTTATTTATTGCCATGAATATTATCCATATTATCTTTGCTGTGCAATTATTTTAGCAAACTGACATGCTGGACAAAGACAACAGTGTCAGTAACACACCAATAGATTTGAGCCTGAGCATAAATGTGGAATTTACCTATTTGTTAACATTACCCCACCACCAGAAACTGTCAATGTTTTGTTTTATCATGGCACATGTAATGTTGTCCTAAAGAGAAAGGCATGAGCAGTTATGACTAGGGAGAGATAGGATGCTGGATCGGACACACTGCGGAAGCCATCTGAGAGTATTACATGACAGGTCCGTTTTTTTTTAAACTCCCAGGAAAGACACCAAAATATTCTTGGAGAAGACAGGTGGAAACAGAGATGAAGATGATGGGGTAGACATGGAATAATTTTTAAAAGAATGGCAAGAAACAGAATGGCTTGGAATGTGTTTATTGGAGACCTATGCTCCACAGGCAGTTGAAAGGTAGAAGAGACTAGGGAGAGAGAATTGTGGAAGAACATGATTGAATAAGCCAACGTAAGTAAGGCAGTATATATACTCTGCACCCGCTATTGATACAAGAATTCATCATCATCAAGTACCATATTGCTTGCATAGGCGATCATGTCTCTCCACAACTTTTGATCTCGAAAGTTATTAATAATTTCTGTTGTTGACCTTCTGCCAAGCCATTCTCTTAAGCTGTCTGGTATCTTTTCTCTTTGCTTCCTTCTATCTCTTCGTACCTCAATTTTCCCAGTTGTTACAATATATTCCAGCTGTTCCATTCTCATAACATGGCCAAAAATGATGATTGTTTCTTCCTAATATTGGATTTTAGCTCTCTTTTTGCTTTGGCCTCTTCCAGAATGTTTTCATTACTTTTCTTAACTATCCATGATATTCTCAACATTCTTCTGTAAAACCACATTTCTACAGCCTCCAGTGATTTTCTTGTCTATTGTCCTATTGTCCATGATTCACATCCATATGTTAAGACTGGCTCTACATAACATCTAAGAACTCTTTTTCTTGTTTCTATTGTCAAAAAATGGAATGCACAGTATCTTCCTCATTTTTTTGGAAATACACTTGGATACAAGAATTAAACAAAGTATAAGTAATTACAAACATAAACCTCAGCTGCTGTAAACTTCTCCCTAGAGCCAGGGACCACAAAGATTCTGGCTTGACTCAGTCTGTCCAGAGTTATGTCATCTTTGTTGCTGTAGTTGAGATACAGACAATTTATGATTTTATTTATTTCTTATACATTGTTTATAGCAATTAAAATAAAAGTGATTAAGGGTATGTTTAATCATTCACTAAAATAGTTCTCTGATTATTTAATTATTAATTCGTTTAGAACTTCTCTTCTTCTTAGTGTACACCTGCTAAGTGGGTATGGATGTGCTGTGTCACTAGTTTACGACAACGACACGATATCTTGCCAATCGGCTCGACAAATCTGTCTTTGGCATGGATGAGTAGATTTTTAAAAACAATTTTTTGCCCAGAAGGCAGCCATTTTGGCCTACTCTTTTCAACTTTTAACTGCCAAGGTTTTTTTTAATGTGTGTGAGTGCACATGGGACCTCCTGTTTTTCACCTTTTTCCGAGAGGACCAGACATCGGATCTCACTACCCTGAGATCAGGGGAGGGTAAAGCCACGGACTCAATTTCTTAGACAATTTCCACTGCTTGTGATGGGAATCAAACTTTCTTATGTCAGGAAATCTCTTTGGCTGTTGGTGAGACATCAAATAAACCTTTGTAGCACAAGATAGACCACAAACCTTGCTGAGAGGAAGCCGAACATACGGCTGGAATAATGGACTGACAGTCAACGTTAAAATAGACAACGTAACACCTCTGGTAGCCATGGCGCCATGCAGTTGAATTTCAGGCCACAAATTGAACTTAAGCCAGGAAATTATAACCGCATCTGATTCCATTGTCTGTCCTTGTGTAAACACACAGTTGTGTAGCAAAAGTTCAAAGAATATACTATTTTCTGAACTCTAAATGTAATATTTAGTGTTTATAATTTTTACGAAGGTGTCATGAAAACATGACTGATGGATAGGTATCTAGGGTTAAAAGAGTGTTAATTGGGCATAGTTTGCTTCATTCTGTGATTTACAAGTTCCAACATCTGCATTGTCAGCCCAAAAAAGTAAATGTTCTCTCCCCTGCCTTGCTAGGGGGGAAGTCTGGTTCGTTCGTTCGTTCGCTTTCGCCAGCTTTGACCTCTGACGAAGTCCCACCCACTCAATTTTGTGGGACTGAATTTTGCGTGTAAAGTCTGTTTTATCCCATTACAGGATGCCCCTCGCCATGCAGGCAGATTTACTCCGACTTCAGAGGTACCAATTTTTAGGGAATTAGTAAAACCCAGGTGTCCTCGCCAGGGTACGAACCCCGGCTGTTGCCGTGGTAAGCCAACCGCCTATCGATTGCGCTAACCGGAAACCCGGGGGGAAGTCTGGTGTTTGTGAGCCTGTTTTTCTACAAACATGGCACATTTTTGGTTGCTGTGGTTGTATCATGCCAGGCCACCTTTACTTCCCAGAAAAATCTCTGGTACCCATTTTTAAAGGCTGGGTGAACCCTTGGAGCCTTGTTGGTTAGAAAAACAATCTGCAACTTCTGGGAATTGAACATGAACCTTTCTGATTATGAAGCGAGCACACTAATTACGCAGTCACCGGGGCTCCAATAAAAGTAAAATTCATCAAAATATATATATGTATGATAAATCGTACAGAAAACTTCATGGTAACAAGAAAAGTTGAGAGATGGCAAAGCAGATCACTTAAGAAAGATATTGGAAGTGGTTGGGACAGCAGAGGTCATATATTTAAAGAAATTCAATTGTGAAAGGAAATTACTGTCAACACTTCATTCAAATAACACACCTCACAGTAGAAGAGATAATTAAAAGATGGTGGAAATTTATAGGACAATCGCTTCAATAGACAACTGTAAGCTTTACCAGACAAGCTTTCACAAGGAACCCACAGAGAAAGAACAAACAGGGACGACTTAATAGTCATGGAGATAAAGCAATGAAACAGAGATCACAAAGATGATTCAAAGAAACAGTGAAGGAGAGAATAGATTGAAGACAACAACAGCAAAGAATGGAGAGCTCTTGTTGATGATCTATGTCCCAAAGAAGAGTAAAGAAAGACAAGAACTTATTAGAATAATGCCATCTTTTATTAACTAAAATTTTAACTCTACCACCCTTTTTCAACGTTCTTTTCATCGTTTCTTCCAAACCCTATTGAATCTACTCTTGGCCAAGACCCAACAAATCATTTTAGTCTCAAATTATTTGCAGAGATGGCCAAAGATAAATCTAGCTAGAGGCAGTCAATAAATGCTGGCCTTAAAAACAGACAATTTCAAACAGCGACAGACTGGTCATTTCTTATTATTAACATGAAGAATATAAAAACAACTTCTGAAAAGATCCTCATGCAAGCATTAATTTCATTGTCTTTCAAGATTAGCAGGATATTTTCTTCTTAGTGCCAACCTGTTGTCTTGTATCCTGTGTATGTAACTTGTGTATGCATTGTGTCGCTAGTTTACTGCAATGTTACATTATTTGCATTTTTAGACCTTACACATCCGTCCTCCACATGGGTACATTTCCTTAACAATTTTTGCAAAGGCATGAAGAAACCATGCATTTAATGTTGGAAAAACATCCACTGCCTTTGGTGAGAACTGAACTTCAGGCTTTCTTGTCCAGGGTCAACGGCTTACCTCTGAACCACCCGCCACCCTGCCCAACATGATACAATTAGTACTTTAAAAAAAAACAATTCTTAAATTAAACTTACGACAGCAATTTCCATGATGACCGCAGCTTTCTGTTCAAAGTCTTTAAGCCATTGTTGAGACTGAATATCTCCTTCTTGCTTGCATTAAACAAAACTGTACTTCCAAAACTACCCTTATCATCTGCTCCCTGTGATTGGTATAGAAAAGGAAATAAGTCATGAATAAGGTAGAATTAGAATAAGAGAATTCAACAAACAGTAGTTAAAGGAATTAGCTGCACATGGTATGATAAAAAAAGTAAAGAGTCCCGTCACGCCAAGTGGCGTATTGGGAATATGGTGTTGGTGACCATAATTTTTACAGATTTTTGGCACATGATATTTATTTTGGGTAATGTGGTCAGTATTACGTCCGTGCCACTTTACTTTCCCATAAAAAATCTGGTACCCATTTAAGGCTGGGTGAATCCGGAAGCCGTAGATCAGAATTGAACCCACTCTTATCCTTTGTTTTCTAGTTCACTATAACCACTGAGATTGTGGCTCCCAGTACATGTTTTACCTCTGACGAAGTCCCTAGAGACTAGGAACTAAATTTTGTGTGTTAATCCATTTTTCCCTGGCAGCCGTGTGCACAGGGGTCCCTTGCAGTACAGGCAGATAATTCCGTCTTCAGAGGTGCTCATATTTTTTCTGTCAATGAATAATTAACGTTTCAAGCCGGGCCTCACTGCTGAGACCAAGGGTGGTTGCTACAGAGAGAAAATCATAAATAAAAATTCCAACTGGTGCAGCCAGGATTTGAACCCACAACCTCTCTGTCTTGACGCCGGCGTCTTGCCTCAGGACCAACCAGTCTCTCTCTCTCTCCTCCCCCTACCCCCCTTAGTTTTGACTTAGGCTAGAGTACTAGAGTTAATAATACTAATAATAATATAATAATCACAGGTAAAATTAGCTTACTCATTAAATTACAAACTATTTAGTTAACCGTATCATCATCATGATGACTGTTTTCAACTGGTCTATGGTCTAGTCTAGGTCTTAGTCAAGTTAGTCTACTGTCTAACTACTCACTCTAGTTTAACTCTACTACTCTAACTCAATTTTTATGGCAGTCACATACTTGATTATTCCAGTGTTGTCAGCATGCAAGTCTTTTAGAGTCTCCTTGTCTCTATTCTTGTCAAGCTGTTCAATTATACAGAGTTAAGAGAGTGAGTAATGAGTCTATACCAGTATACCTGCTAGCCTTGCTTCTTTCTTTTGCTAGAGTAGAGTTCTTTTCAGTGCTTTTCGAGGTTCTCCTCTTTTCCTCTGAGCTAATAATGTTTCTGTTTTGTATGTTTCCCTCATCACATTTGAGTTGATAGCCTGCTTAGTATTTTTATGGTCATAACACTACTACTAAAATAGAATTGTCACTCTCTGAGTCTCTGAATATTATCATTATCACTATACTTCACTGAATATACTCATTAAATAAGTCAATAAGTCATAATAAGTATTGTATTAGGTCAGTCACTGTCTAAACTAAACTAAGCTAAACTTTATCTTTACTAAGTCTTCACACAGGATCCTTACGCCTTACACTTCATAGTATTGTAGTTAGTACTTATACAATAAAATTATAAGTCAATATTTTAATAAATGAATATTTAATAATAATAGTCATCAACATCATTGGGTGACTTCTCCACATCGAAGGTTGGCTACCATGGAGCGCCATTCCACTCTGTCTCTTGCTTTGATGGTGCAGATTGTCATAGGCTGACTTGTTCATCTTTTGATGTTACTCGTCCATGTTAGTCTTGGTCTGCCTCTGCCTCTTTTACCTTGTATTTTTCCCTCTAATATTACTTTTATTAGACTGTTGTGTCTTTTAACATGACCAAAAAATTTCATTTGTCTTGCTCTAATTGTGTTTAGTAGTTCTTTTTTCACCCTTAGTCGTCCTAAAACTTCCTCGTTTGTTTTCTTTTCTTTCCATCCAATTCTACCTATTCTTCTGTAATTGGTGTAAATCCACATTTCAAAAGCCTCAATTTTCTGTTCTGATTTCTGGTCTAATGTCCATGCTTCTGCACCATACAGGAATATTGAGAAGATCATGAAGATGTAACATTTTGCAATTCTTAGTTTTAGCCCTGTTGTTATTTGTTTTGATGTTAGTATATTTTTCATGGCTTTTCAATAATATATAATATATATATTTATAGATATAGTAATAAATAGTAATTAAATTAACTTTAATAGTTAATAAGTTAGTTAATTTAATAGTTAACTAACTTAAACTTAAACTATCTTTTACTTACTATCATGTAACATCATCTCACAATATGACACTTAATTCGAACAATAATTTTAGAAACCTCTTCACTAAATATCACACGTTTTGAAATATGAAACATCAGAAAGTTAAGACACAATACGAAACAAAACGTAGCAACCATCACAACAACAAAAATACCTCTGTTGTGGGCGCCATGGCGGCTTCGTTGGAAACTATTTACATGGTATCATGGGAAGGACAGCCTGCAGCAAATAAAGTTTCACGATTTAACTGGTAGATATCATTTATATATTATCTTATATGGATCATACCTGACCTATGCTCCACATGGAGCTGAAAGGTAGAAGAAGAAATTATTATTAAATTAGTACGCAGTAGATAGTAAAACCTGCATCTGCCCTGCTGACTTGCAGGTATGCTCGGGAGAGTAAAGGGAAGGCACTCTAAATTAAAACAACCTACTACCTTGTGGGTGAAACTGAATAGTCAAAGGCTAGTGGAGTCAACCGTAAACAAATCGACGGAAAGCAACATAAAACCACCGTCGTAACTTCTTTGTATAATCATGGGTTGCCACAACTATAGAATTCACAACAACGTTAAATGGGGATTCCAATGGAACACCATCGCTCGGTAGGGGACATCGTGTAACTATAGGTGATAACCGATCGTCATCAAGCTAATACTTGTATAAACAAGATAAAGATAAAACAGACACTGACAATAGGAACTTGGAACGTAAGAACACTCATGCAAAAGGGGAAACTGGAAAACATCAAACAGGAAATGAAAAGGATGGATTTACATTTATTGAGACTGTAAATTCAGATACGCTGGATCAGGGGAGATATATTCTGATGAATATTAAATCATCTATTCAACTAGACACACCCAGTGATTACCATAAAGAATGTAAGCACAACGTTTTAATTTTATTTTTTAAACATAAAGTAGCATTAGAATTAGATTATTAAAACATTAGACAATTAAAAGAATGCATTTCCTCGCCAATAGAACAATAGGAGGTAAGTGTTATAGTTAGTCGAAGGCCCCGGTATCACTGCAAATCAATTAAAATCCATAATTGCTCAACCGTCCGCGCCAGTTGAATTATCAGAATTAAAACTCATCTCATTGAAAGATCCAACCAAAGAAAATCAGCTGCTGTCCCCATCATATCAGCTATAGCACACACACAAATACATAAGGCCAATTGGCACCGAAAGTGAACGCAGCTGAACTGCCCTTCGTCATATCATCATTCATCGAAAGCAATCGAAATTTCGAGGACTTCCGGTCAATATGGCAGAAACCGTTGAGTTTCTGTCTGGAAAGCGTTCCTGGTTGCAGTTTCCTCATATTCAAAGTCAGGCTAAGTGCCGGAATTACTGAGTTTAGTGCTCTGTGCAAACCGAGCTGTACTTTTCATCCAGATCGATGCGACCACACCTTATATCTTTTTGCGTGTACTGTGGCTGCTATGGTGGTGACTGCAGCTGCCTTTCTTTGTTTGGAACCTTCAATGAGATGAACTGTTAATTCAGATGATTCCACCGGCACGGGCGGTTGAGCAATTATGGATTCTAATTCGCGTGCAGTGATACCGGGGCCTTCGACTAACTACAACTATAATCAGGTTGTCTACACACGATTCTGATGAAAAACACAGCTCACGCTATGCTCATGTGCATAGAGCACATAAACTCAGTAGCAACAAGGACTACAACAAGGAACACCTTTCTGACTGTGTCTCAGTTGTTCCTGACGCCTATCCGCCATATTGACCGGAAGTCCTAGGTGAATGTACGAGACTTGAATTGGCATCTTAGCACGCTGGTTTTTACCCATAAGTGCTTCGCAGTCTATCCAGAAGTGTTTGGAGACTCCTGTCTAGTGTCTAGAACAGTGGCGTATACGTTTTGGGGTCTGGGCTACCGCTGACATAATAAATAAAAACATACATTATATTCAGTAGGCTAACATAAAGTAATATTTTCTAATGACTTCACTACATTTTAAATTGTTTACTTATTTATATGTTAACTCCATCCGTCTTGTTTGGGACGAAAATGTCTTGATAACTTTGTCACTGAAAGTACTGTTGGGTTGGTTTCTAAGTTTCTGAGGGAATGATTTCTCAATGGGCATTATTGTCAAACCAGATAAACGTTCTTGTGTCTGAGTTGAGCGACAATAAGATTTGGTTCTCTTGAGAGCAGAAAAAGTTCTTTTTACAGATGCTGATGCGCATAACGTAGTTATAAATAGCTAAGGAAGTTCCAGTAATCAGACGTAGCTTCGCTTTCACTTTGTGACGATTCTGATTGGCTAGAGCAAAAAATAACCCATGAAACCGTATTCATCTAGCGGTAGCGTCGCCGTATTTTTTTGACAGGAATTTTTTAATGTCAAGGTCGTTATTACTAGGTCCGGATAGAGGAAAAACGTACCACTGGCTTATAGAGGTTTCATTGTATAATAGTTTAGGTTTCATTCACAAACGTTATAGTGGCCAGAGGAAAACCTTGCTTTAATAAATGCAAATCAAAGCAAATAAATCATATTGGCCTTCGAAATGTGTAATATAATATTCGAAAATTTGTAATATAATTATTTTTAAAAATATAATAAATTATCATTTCCTTTTGTATTTCGTTAATATGTTCAGGCTACCGGCGGTAGCTGCGGTATCATAGAGAATACGTCACTCTAGAACAATAAAAGGGAGACGCTTAGTGGCAGATCAGTTACATTGTTAATGGTGAAACAAAACTAAATTTGTCTCTCTTAACAAAAGTGGGCGCCTTCTACAAGGATCAAAATAAAACGGCTACTATATCCACAAGGTTTCCATCAACGCAATAATTGTTACCATCTTTAAGTAGCGCGTTTACTAATAACGTTGCTGATCGCACTTCTACGGGTACCTTGATGGTCTAGAAATAGGATGTCGGCCTTAGGATCGAAGAGAACTCCAGTTCGAACATCGATTGAGGAAATTATTTTTTTTAGAATCCGTGAATTCTTAGTGCTTTTTTTTGATATGTGTAGTTAGATCTGATACCTAGTCCTTTTGGTAACGGCTAAAAATAGAATGTCACGTGTGTACAATCTTGGTAGTTAAAATTAGAAAAGCCCGGGCAAAATTTGTTAAGCTATTTAATTCACGCCAAAGACGGATGTTTCGGGCCGAAAAGGTTTTGCCGTCGGAGACTAAACTGACTGCACTCGTCAGGATCGATGAACAACAAAGCTGATCAAGATCCTGCTCCACCTCACAGCGGAGCTCCCCGGCAGACAAACAAACAAAGAACTAAATAAATAAAGAAACACAAAACAAACAAAGAACAAAAAGAAAGAAAGAAGGAAAGATATAAACAAGGAAACAAAGAAAGAAACAAACAAACAGGCAAGCAAACAAAGAACTAAATAAATAAAGAAAAAAAAACAAACAAAGAACAACAAGAAAGAAAGAAAGAAAGAAACAGGCACACAAACAAAAGAAAGAAAGAAACAAACAAATAGACAAACAAATAAAGAACTAGATAAATAAAGAAAGAAACAAACAAACAAACAAAGAACAAAAAGAAATAAACACAGAACAAAAAGAAACAAACAAAGAACAAAAAGAAAGAAACAAAGAAATAAAGAACAAAACGAAATAAAGCAAGACAGAAACAAAGAAAGAAACAGACAAACAAAGAACAAAAAGAAAGAAACAGGCAAACAAACAAGCAAAGAACAAACAAAAGAAACAAACAAACAAATAGACAAACAAATAAAGAACGAAACAAACAAACAAAGAGAAAGAAAGGGAAAAAAAATATTCTGCGTCTTCTTATTCATCATTTTCTTGTGCCGCTTCCGTGTTGTTGGCAACTACAGAAAGAGGTTAGGGACGGGGGAGGGGGGCCGCAAAATTTCACGTCTCTCCAGCCTGTCTCTTGCCTTAACGCTACACGCTGCCATCAGTTCTTCTGTCCACCTTTTGGTGTTGTCAGTCCACTTAAGTCTTCTCAATTCATGGCCCCAACAAATGGTTATTGTTTCCTCGCGATTTTGGTAATAAACGTTGTAGTTTGTTTTGGTCTTTTTTAGAACGATTTCGTCACTCTTTTCAGATGTTTATGGTATTCTCAACACTTTCATGGTTTTCTCTACACTTTAGTGCTATTCTCAACACTTTAATGGCATTCTCTACACTTTCATGGCATTCTCAACACCATCATGGTATTCTCAACACTTTCATGGCATTCTCAACACCATCATGGTATTCTCTACACTTTCATGGCATTCTTAACACCATCATGGCATTCTCAACACTTTCATGGCATTCTCAACACCATCATGGTATTCTCTACACATTCATGGCATTCTCAACACCATCATGGTATTCTCAACACTTTCATGGCATTCTCAATACCTTCATGGTATTCTCAACACTTTCATGGCATTCTCAACACCATCATGGTATTCTCAACACTTTCATGGCATTCTCAACACCATCATGGTATTCTCAACACTTTCATGACATTCTCAACACCATCGTGGTATTCTCAACACCTTCATGGTATTCTCTACACCTTCATCGTATTCTCAACACTTTTTTTTTAAAACGATATTTATGTGCAGCCAACGAAATAAAGCCTGGAAATATTTATTTTATTAGAACTATGTTGTACACAGCATTGCCCTCTTGTTACTGAAACTTGTCTCAGATACATAACGGGCCAGGACGTGAGTAACTTTTTGCATTGCAATACATTGAATTGATATGTTAATGAGACCCAGAGTTTTTAATTTTTGTATGTGTGATTATGTGCATTACAGTTATTGTTTCATGCCCTAGGTCTTATGGGCGGACTTGTGAATCGAGTTCTTGTTTCACGCTGCCGGATTTGTTGGTGAGGAGGTCAGTGCTCTTATGGACAGTTGTTCGATGTGCGATAAACTAAACTAAACTAAACTAAACTAAACTAAACTAAACTAAACTAAACTAAACTAAACTAAACTAAACTAAACTAAACTAAACTAAACTAAACTAGACTAGACTAGACTAGACTAGACTAGACTAGACTAGACTAAACTAAACTAAACTAAACAAGCAAAACAAAACAAAAAATAAATATACTGAACAAACAAACAAACAACAAACAAACTAACTAACTAACTAACTAACTAACTAACTAACTAACTAACTAACTAACTAACTAACTAACTAACTAACTAACTAACTAACTAACTAACTAACTAATTAACTAACCAACCAACCAACTAACTAACTAGCTAGCTAGCTAACTAACTAACTAATTAACTAAGTAATTAATTAACTAATTAACTAACTAATTATCTAACTAATTAACTAACTAATTAATTATCTAACTTACTAACTAATTAACTAACCAACTAATTAATTAACTAACTAATTAATTATCTAACTAACTAACTAATTAACTAACTAATTAACTAACTAATTAAATACTAATTAACTAACTATTTTACAAACTAACTAAAATATTAACTAACTAATTTACTAATTAACTAACTAATTAACTAGCTAACTAACGAACCAACCCAATCAACTAACTAACTAATTTACTAACTAACTAGCCAACGAACAAACCAAGCAACCAAACATATTTATAATGTTATGTCTCTACACTTCACCTATTCTCTAACATGTGACACATCTCTTTCTCATCTCACCCCATCTCTCATCTCTCTGTCTACCTCTCCCTAACTTTATAATCCTACGTGTAGCTATAGGTATCTGTGCCTCATCGTTTGTTGTCGTTGTTGCCGTCTTCTGAAGAAGGCTGTAGGCCGAAACGTCAGTATTTTGTTGTGTTCCTTTTTTGTAAAGCTGTCACCATACCTTGGAGTGTACGTCACACCCCACTACTGGGTCCTTGCTACCAGCTTTACCGCAGCAATTATTTGCCTGTTCCCTAACTAACTAACTAACTAATTAACTAACTAACTAACTAATTAACTAACTAACTAACATCTAACTAGTTAACTAACCAACGAACGAAACCATTCAGCCAACAAAACAACTAACTAATTCGCTAATTAACTAGTTAACCTACGAACCAAGCAACAAGTAAAACTAACAAACTAATTGACTTACTAAATAATTAGGTAAGTAACTAATTAACTAACTAACTAACGAACCAACCAACTATTTAACCAACTAACTAATTGACAAACTAGCTAACTAACCAACGAAACAACCAACCAATCAACTAACTAACCTTCTAATTACCTAATCAACCAACCAACAAACTAACTAGCTAACCAGCCGACCAACCAACCAACCAATCAACCAACTATTTACCGAACTAACCAACTAACCAACGAACCAACCAAGCAACTAGCCAACCAACCAATTAACTAGCTAGCTAACGAACCAACGAACTAACAAGCTAACCAACCAACTAACCAACAAATTAACCAATCAATCAACTATCCTACTAACTAACTTTATGGAAATCAGACCAAACGAGCAGGCAACTCGTCGCTAATTTATGTTCCAAATTGATGACAGTCATATTTTACGGTACATTCCTGGATGGCCAAAAAACCCCAGACGCCCCATTTAAGAATGTACTATAAAATTTGGGAATGGGCCAAAGAACAGGGTTACATTGGCTACTGAACTATTACCATTCCTGTATGGCGCTGAAACGTGGACACTATATAAGAAAGAAGAATAGGATTATGAAGCCCTTGAAATGTGGGATTTATAGAAGAATTAGATGGGCAAATGAGAGGCATTTCTCCTAATTTTATTTGGTTATTAATACCTCTACCAGAAGTACAATCTTACATATATCTGGGTAGTAATATAGATAAATAGGGAGGAACAGAAAGTGATACCAAAATAAGGATATCAAAAGCAAGAGGAGCTTCCGTTGCACTGGGAAACATATGGAAATCCAAATAAATTAGGTTAAATACAAAAATAAAAATTTTCAACTCCAATGTTAAGTCAGTCCTATTATATGGCCGTGAAACATGGAGAACAACAAAAATGACAATCACGAAGATACAGACTTCCATTAATGGATGCTTAAGCAGAATAAAAGGATGGAAACAGTAGGACTAAATCACTAACATAGAATTATGGAAATATACATGTTAGATACCAGTGGATAAAGAGATACAGCGAAGATGATGGCGCTGGATAGGACACACATTGCGGAAGCCAACTGAGAGTATTACACAACAGGCCCTTTTTTGGAATCCTCAGGGGAAAAGACAAAGAGGAAGACCAAGGAATTCTTGGAGAAGACAGATAGAAGCAGAGATGAAGATGTTGGGAAAGACATGGAATGATCTTAAAAGAATGGCAAGAAACAGAACGGCTTGGAAAGTGTTTGTTGAAGACCTATGCTCCACAGGGAGCTGAAAGGTAGAAGAAGATGGACAAATAAGGAAACAAATAATAAAGTTTTGAAACAGCTGAAAACGAAGAAAGGAATATTGAACACAATTCGAACAGGATAGAGACTGGGCGGTCTAGAGGCAAGACATCGTCCTATGAACAGAAAAGCCCCGGGCTCGATTCCCACCACAGACGGTGGGTATTTTTCACAAATCAAATCCGTGGTTTATTCGCGGTCTTATCCTCACCTGGTCTCTGGGTGGTAAGATCCGATGTCCAGTCATTTTGAATAATGGTGAAATGGTCGCATGTGCACTTGCGCACGTTAAAGACCCATTGTCGGCCTTGGCCACTGTCCGGGCAAACATTGTTAAGCAAATGGACCCATCTCGAAGACGGATGTGTCGGGCCGAAAGACGTAGATATCGCAGCTTTGCCGTAAACTAGCAACACAACGCACCCACGCCCATTTAACGAGTAGACGCTAAAAATAAGAACAAAGTATAACGGTTTTATTTGTTTTTAGCGATGTTTTATTTATTATTTGTTCTCTTATCTGTCCACCGGCATCACAGAGAAGTTTCCTTTTTGTTCTTTTCTGTATATTATTTTACTATGTAGTGTACCATGCAATCCATTTTTGACAATAGAAACAAAACAAAAACAAAAATTCTTAAATGTTATGTAGGGCCAGTCTAAACATATGGATGTGAATCATGGACAATAGGACAACAGACAAGAAAATCACTGGAGTCTGTAGAAATGTGGTTTTACAGAAGAATGTTGAGAATACCAAGGACAGCTAAGAAGAGTAATGAAAACGTTCTGAAAGAGGCAATAGCAAAAAGAGAGCTAATTTCCAATATTAGGAAGAAACAATCATCATTTTTTGGCCATGTAATGGGAGGAGTCAACCAACATCTCAGACACAAAATACAACATGAAAATCAACATCAACAAAACAGAAGTCATGAATGTCGCCAAAAATAAACAGAACATCAACATAACTATAGAAGGCAGACAACTAAAACAAGTAAAGGAATTCAAATACCTAGGAAGTCTAATGACAAACGAATATTCTCAAACAGCATAGATAGACTCAAGATGCAACAAGGCTTGTCAAATCATCGGACAGTTATCACCACTATTGTCCAACAAGGAAATAACTTTGGAGGCAAAACGAGCACTATACAATATAATCTTCATCCCAACGTTGCGCTACCAATGCCAGACCTGGACCCTAGATGCAAGAACAATAAGAAAAATAACCTCTACAGAGATGAAATGTGTTAGACGAATGACAGGAAACAGTCTGAGAGACAAGATCAGAAATGAAGAACTGAGAAAAAAGCTAGGAATAGCCCCCGCCATAGAATATATAATGAAACAACAGATAAAATGGTTTGGCCACGTGACAAGGCAGAAAGAACAAAACACAACACAACGAGTCGTCAACAAACTTTGTGAGAACACCAGACCCAAGGGTCGACCGCGAAAAAGATGGGTCGATGGAATATTAGAAGCACTAGGAAACATAACAGCAGCAGAGGCGAACAGAAGAGCAAAAGACCGCAAATTATATCTCCCCTCGGCGCTGAAAGGGAGATAAGGAAGGAACGAAGAAGACGAATGACAAGAGAACAGCTGTAATATATTGTAAAAACTGGGAAAATTGAGGGACGAAGAGATAGAGGGAATTCTACGATATATTATAAATCGAAATATTACCGGATAGGGTTTGAGCATTTCTGTGCCACTTTTTATTTATTTATTTATTTTTGTTTTTTTAAGCTCAGGGATTGGAGAGTAAAGTAATTTTCAAATAAAGCGCAAGGGCCAGTCAAAACAGTTTGGCGGACCAGTTCTGGCCAGTGGACCGCATATTGCCTGCCTCTGGTATAGGTGGACCCCAATTACCTTTTAGGTAGTTTCTTGTGGCACTTGAATCTTCAAACCATCAGGTCGCCAGGCGAGTTCAAAATCAAAACGCCACTGGAGATATAATCAAACAGAGATTAAAGTGGACTGAGAATAGTAAGTGTTGGACAAGAGAACGTAGGCCAATGTGATTTATCCTAATCGAACATCGAGCAACTGTTCACGAGTGCTTAGATCTTCTCATAAGAAAACCCCGCAGTTTGTAGAGATTGAAACATTAAACTGCGCTGGTTCTCAAGTCTCTCCAAGTTCTTCCCCCTTAGCTCTTCTCAATTTAGATAACCTTCCTCTTGATTAACATAAATATGTAGGAGTTGCACCAAGGCTGGAGATTCACGAACAACGCCAGTATTTTTTATCGCATGCTGTTTATGTTAGGCGTTTTAGAGCGTTAGGGATATGTGGTCGTTTAGCCATATGACGTAGTACGCAGGCCGTTTTGTCAACAATGGATGCGCCCACCACGCTCGATTCACTAAACGAATGGCAGTCAGATGCACGAACATCGTAGCGCCGGCGCAGAATTCTTAAAGTGGAATCTTCAGTTGACTTGGCACGACGATCTCCATTAAGGAGCTGAAAGTAATCAGGGGAGGAAAAATCCAACAGTGGTTATTGAACAGCTCTCAAAGTCATGGCGGATTACGCACAGGGCCTTCTTGTCTGCTTTATCGAAAAGAACCTCGACCAGTGCAAAAACTTCGCAAAACAAAGGCGTAGAATAGAGACAATATGAAATGGCGCTCCTTTGTAGTCAAGCTTCTGTGACCAAATGACACAAGATGATGTTTAACATATATTGATATCCGTATGCTTAAGTGATATTTTCAATCTGTAACAACTTGTTTCTTCTCGTGGTAGTTCTTATGTAACTTAATTTTACTATTTTATTCGTCTTATATTGTCTTATTTTTACATTTATAGGCCTCTATCTTTTCTTGTTTCAGGATGTGGGAAATCAAAGGAAGGAAATATAATAACGGGACAGGAGAAGACAATAGAAAGATGGACAGAACATATCAGTCAACTCTATGATGATGAAAGACCAGAGTTAAACAATTCAAACAAAGACACAGGACCACCAATTATGCAGAGTGAAGTGGAGGACACAATTTAATACATGAAAAGAGGCAAAGCTCCAGGTCCCGACGATATAACAATCGAAGCGATAAATGCATTAGGAGAGCTAGGAGTACAAGTCATAACAAAACTATCCAATGACATATATAACACTGGACACATACCCCAAGATCTACTAAAATATATCTTTGTAGCCACACCGAAGAAGTCAGGCGCCACTGATTGTGAAGACCATCGCACTATTAGTCTCATGAGCCATATGACTAAAATATTACTAAGAATCATCATGAGACGTGTAAGAAACAAAATAAAACCAGTAATAAGTGAGGAACAATGTGGATTTGTGGAAGGATAGGGCACCAATAATGCAATAAACATCTTAAGAACATTGATAGAAAGATCTATAGAGGTAAAGAAAAATCGATATATGTGCTTTGTAGACTACACGAAAGCATTTGACAAAGTAAAGCACGTGGAAATAATAAATATGCTGGAGAAATTAAACATTGATGGCAAGGATCTGCGAATCATAAAAACATGTACTGGCAATAAACAGCAGCGATACGAATTAACAACCAAACAGGACAATTTCAATTTATAAAACAAGGAGTCAGACAAGGCTGTGTTCTGTCGCCGGATTAGTTTTCACTTTACAGCGAACATATTATGAGATCAATAGTAGACAAAAAAGGAATTGAAGTCAACGGTCACAACATAAATAATTTGCGATATGCGGATGACACAGCCTTAATAGCAGAGAGAGAGTAACAGAGCAATAGTAAGAAAACAGAAGTAATGGTTACATCGAAGAAACAATCATCACCAGCATGCAGCATACAAATAAACAGGACTGAAACAAGTGCAACGTGTCGAATACTTGGGCACAATAATAACATCAGAGGGAAGATGCGCCACAGAAAAAAAAAAAAAGCAGAATAACTCATGTCAAAATAGCATTTCAGAAAATGAAAAATATCTTATGCAACAAATCTATGTCAATAGAAATGAGAAAGAGAGTTCATCAGTGCTGTATAGAACCATTTCTGACCTATGGAAGTGAATCATGGACAGTAGACAAACAAATGAAAAGACGATTAGAGGCCACAGAGATGGGATTTCTCAGAAGAATGTTGAAAGTTCCCTGGACAGCTAAAAAGACCAATGAGAAAGTTCTCAAAGAGGCCAACACAAAAAGGCAGCTCCTAAAAAACATCAGAAAGAAACAATCAACATTTTTCGGGCACATCATGAGAAGAGGAAAGTTGCAATACTTGGTTACAACTGGCAAAATAAAATGAAAGAGAGATCGCGGACGACAAAGAAAGAAAATACTGGATAGCTTGGTGTCATGGCATGGAAAACAGTAAACAACAGAATTGATACGATGCACTGTAGATAGAAGATTGTGGAGGGACATGATCACCTACGCCAACCGGTATGGCACATGATGATGATCTTTTCTTACTTTTATATTTATATTGTTTCTTTTTTTTATATGTATATTTTGTTCTTCTCTTATTTATATACATAAAAAAGTTATTTTGTTTACATGCATATACAGATTTGGGACGAAGAGATAGAGGGAAGCAAAGAGAAAAGAGAATGGATTGGCACAAGGTCAACAACAGAAATGATAAATAGCTGCCGAGATCGATAGTTGTGGAGAGACATGATCACCTACGCTAGCAGGCCGGGTAGATGATGATGATGATGATGATGATGATATACAGATTTCGTGGCGACAGCACTTGGCGCCTTTATTCTACAGCGCTACAGGCTGTAGGCTAAAAGTGGAATTAATATCGTGACGTTAGTCATATTATTGCCAGTTTGGCCATCAATCTTTATTTTTGTTTAGTCTTCAACAAAATAGCATATTTATTTTTATGTCCGAAATATCTGTATTTTACAGCTCCTTTCGTTTCAAATTTTCTTGCAACATATTTATTTCTTTGGCTTCATTTCAATAAAGATCAACAACACGTTTTATTTGTGTGTTTTTCTAATTGAAATCAGAATTCATCTTTTTTAACAATTCATGCTTACATTATTTCAGCTATTCATTCTGCACTTGAAGTCGCTTTAGTTAGTAACCAACTTTCGTTTTTAGTCGTAAAGGTCACGGCCTGACCTAACTTTGCATTTTTGTCTTGTGACGTTCTTTTACGCCTGGTTAAACTTTAATATTACACTTCAGCGGTCCCCATTCTGTCAAGAAAATGACTCTTGAGAAGTAGGGGGTACCAGCACGCACGTCTTACATTTTGTCTTTAATTTAGTTTGGCAGTCGGGGTTTCTTGCCATTCTTTTAAGATCATCCATGTCTTCCCCAACATCTTCATCTCTGTTTCCATCTGTCTTGTCCAGGAATATTTTAGTCTTCCTCTTTGTCGTTTCACTAGGGGATTACAATAAAGTGCCTGTTGTGTTATACTCTGAATTGGCTTCTTCAGTGTGTGTGCCCTATCCAGCGGTATCGTCTTCGCTGTATCTTTTTATCCACTGGTATCAGACTGGTACATTTCCATAATTCTATGTTTGTGATTTTGTCCTGCCATTTCCATCCTTTTATTCTGCGTAAGCATACATCAATGAAGGTCTGTATCTCCTTAATTGTTATTACTGTTGTTCTCCATGTTTCACAGCCGTATAATAGGACTGACTTAACATTGGAGTTGACAATTTTTATTTTTATTTTTTTTCGGACTTCCATATGTTTTCTGGTGCAACGAAGGCTTTCTATCGCTTATTGTATCCTTATTTTAGTGTCATTTTCTGTTTCCCCCTTACCAGCACCAGAGCTGGAAGTTGTCAGCGACCCACAGCTGATGGCTTGCGCCAGGATCGGTGAACCAAAACCATTTAGACCCTGCTGCACCTCTCCGCGGTGCCTCCAGTAACAGACTAACCTGTCTAGTCTAGCCAAGCGGGCAGGGATCGAAGAGGGAAGACAACCCGGTACTCAAAAATGTCGTGATGAAGTCGGATGTGTTGGGCCGAAAGGCGCAAATATAACAATTATACTGCAAACCACAACACATCGCAGACACGTCCACTACGTCCTTGTAAAGGGCGGATGATGAAGAGGAATATTCTAGTCTCCCATGGTACTCTAGAATACTATAGTCATAGGGCGAACGCAACCAACCAACCATATATATATTGCTGCGCAGATATATATAATACTGTATATTTAGTAGGGGTGATTTCTCCCATTAAACGTTGTTAATGCTTTATTAAGTCAATTAGGATGAGTGTCGGGGAAGAAGGTATGGTGTTAAAGCCCGGGCCGAATAACTTCTTTCAATATAACATTTATATAACAACTCATTAGTACTCATTTTTATATTTGAATTATTGTTTTTTTTTTATATTAGAAACGTTAGGAAACATTGTATTAGGAAAAGCCAACAGAAGATAAAAACACTGCAAATTATATCACCCCTCGATGCTGAAAGGCAAGGGAGGAAAGAAAGAAATAATAATACTGTAAGTTTTTTTTTAAGTATTGTGTTCTCCTTCTCTTACTTTTATAATTCATTTCTTTTTACCTTTTTCCTACATTTATGTGTATAATTTCCCACATTTAAATGTAAGTTATTTTTCCTTGCGTTAAAGTTATATGTTTTTTACATCCATTTCCTACTTTTATATTTGAAATTTTTTTTATCTGTTTAGTCTGTTTTAAGGAGCTTCACTGGGAAGTGGAGTAGGGTCTTGATCAGCCTTGTTCTTCTCCGATCCTGAAGAGAGGCAATCGCTGACTACTCTCATCACAAAAGAGACAGACTTCTCAACGTCCATGCGCCTTTTTAATTTCAGGGACATCCCAGTGACCCGGTACGAATAATAATAAGAAACTCTTTATACAAGAGTAGAAAGTGATGCTTCACAGCAGGAGGCAATCTGATCATCAGAAGCAGACCCGTCGAGCAAGTGTCTAGCCCCTTTAGCTCCTTGACACCCTAAGGAGGGTGGGCTCGCCTGGGTCATTACTCCCAGGCGTCGACCTCCTGCTGCATTGACTCTAACGCCTACAATATTTTCGGCGTTAAATCATCATCGTTATCAAGTACCGGGCCTGCTGGTATAGGTGATCATGTCTCTCCACAACTTTCGATCTCGACAGTTATTAATAATTTCTGTTGTTGATCTTCTGCCAGGCCATTCTCTTAGTCTGTCTTGTATCTTTTCTCTTTGCTTCCCTCTGTCTCTTCGTCTCTCAATTTTCCCAGTTGCTACAATATATTCCAGTTGTTCTCTTCTCATTACATGGCCAAAAAATGATGATTGTTTCATCCTAATATTGGAAATTGGCTCTCTTTTTGCTTGTACCTCTTTCAGAACATTTTCATTACTCTTCTTAGCTGTCCATGGTATTCTCGACATTCTTCTGTAAAACCACATTTCTACAGTAAAAAAAAGTAAAGTACCCCCGTCACGCCAAATGGCGGCGTATAGGGAATATGGTGTTAGTGACCATAAATTTTACAGACCTTCGGCACATGATTTTTGGATTAATGTGGTCGGTATTACGCCCGTGCCGCTTTACTTTCCGAGAAAAAAATCCGGTACCCATTTAAGGCTGGGTGAACCTGAAAGCCGTCGGTTGGGATCGAACCCTAACCCTTGTCCTTTGTAGTTCATTTCACTAACGACTGAGCTATCGCGGCTTGCATTTCTACAAACTCCAGTGATTTTCTGGTTTGTTGTACTATTGTCCATGATTCACATCCGTATGTTAAGACTGGCTCTACATAACATTTAAGAGCACTGTTTCTTGTTTCTATTATAAAACATGGGTTGCATAGTATCTTCCTCATCTTTTTTTGAGCTGCTCTTTGTCATGGCGTAACTAGCCACGATGGAGTGGATCGGTAACTGACAAAAGGTGATAAAAATAAATCGGGCTCGGAACTTCATTCTTTTTTACTGTCGGTATTGCAAATGTCGGGTATGGCTCACCCGCGGTCGGTAATGTAATTTCTTATCGCATATCATCCGCGCCTTGGATATTCAAGGATTAAACATAAGTTAAGGAATAAAACAGGGATTCAATATAACTTAAAATCACTATTATAACAAGAATACTCAGTGATCTGAAGAACACGGATTTCATCATACGTACCAACGGGTCACGATTTACAGTATGAGAAGCACTAAAATGAGAATGTTTTCTTCGTTTAACTTTCAAAGTTTATTGCCCCTTTCCAAAATAAGGAGAGACGAAAAAATTTTTCCACTGCTGCTGTCTCCCTTGTAGCTTAAAAGTGATCGATGAGTCATTGTCTATTCCCGTCTAACTAATCAGTGGTTTTCATCTTGTTTTTTTTTAAATCAAACTCCTTATGCGTGTGTAGTAAGTAAAGAAAAGTCAAGAGCCCCGTCACGCCAAGTGGCGTATAGGGAATATGGTGTTAGTGACCATCAATTTTACAGACCTTCAGTACACGATTTTTGGGGTAATGTGGTCGGTATTACGCCCGTGCCGCTTTACTTTCCCAGAAATAATATCCGGTACCCATTTATGGCTGGGTTAACCCGGAAGCCGTCGGTTGGGATCGAACCCTACCCCTTGTCCTTTGTAGTAATTTGAAAAGTAATTCGAACAAATGTGAATATACTTTTTTTTTTTTTTAAGTTTGGACTCTTTTATATGAGTTTTTTTATAACCACTGGAAAGATGCAGAATAGCCATCACTGCTGCTACCGGTACGGTGGCCCTCCGAGTAGACACAGCCTAATTTGCCAAAATAATTAATTGAATTGCTACCGGTACGGTGGCCCTCGGAGTAGACACAGCCTAATTTGCCAAAATAATTAATTGAATTGCTACCGGTACGGTGGCCCTCGGAGTAGACACAGCCTAATTTGCCAAAATAATTAATTGAATTGCTACCGGTACGGTGGCCCTCGGAGTAGACACAGCCTAATTTGCCAAAATAATTAATTGAATTGCTACCGGTACGGTGGCCCTCGGAGTAGACACAGCCTAATTTGCCAAAATAATTAATTGAATTGCTACCGGTACGGTGGCCCTCGGAGTAGACACAGCCTAATTTGCCAAAATAATTAATTGAATTGCTACCGGTACGGTGGCCCTCGGAGTAGACACAGCCTAATTTGCCAAAATAATTAATTGAATTGCTACCGGTACGGTGGCCCTCGGAGTAGACACAGCCTAATTTGCCAAAATAATTAATTGAATTGCTACCGGTACGGTGGCCCTCGGAGTAGACACAGCCTAATTTGCCAAAATAATTAATTGAATTGCTACCGGTACGGTGGCCCTCGGAGTAGACACAGCCTAATTTGCCAAAATAATTAATTGAATTGCTACCGGTACGGTGGCCCTCGGAGTAGACACAGCCCAATTTGCCAAAATAATTAATTGAATTGCTACCGGTACGGTGGCCCTCGGAGTAGACACAGCCTAATTTGCCAAAATAATTAATTGAATTATATAAATAGAACGAATATTTGCTGTACTGAAGGTACAATACTGCGAGGAATTAAAAACATAACTTATGTTTACTAAAAATATATCCACTGTCTATTTACAAAAAGGGAGCCGCTATAGCTCAGTGGTTAGTGAACTGGATTACAAAGGACAAGAGGTAGGGTTCGATCCCAACCTTCCGGTTCACCCAGCCTTTAATGGGTACCGGATTTTTTTCTGGGAAAGTAAAGCGGCACGGGCGTAATACCGAACACATGGTCAACCAAAAATGATGTGCTGAAGGTCTGTAAAATTTAAGGTCACTAACACCATATTCCCTATACGCCACTTGACGTGACGGGGCTCTTTACCTACTTTACTTTTTTATTTATAAAAAGAAAAAATAAACATTTTTCGGGCACATCATGAGAAGAGGAAAGTTGCAATACTTGGTTACAACTGGCAAAATAAAAAGAAAGAGAGATCGGGGACGACAAAGAGAGAAAATACTGGATAGCTTGGTGTCATGGCATGGAAAACAGTCAACAACAGAACTGATACGATGCACTGTAGATAGAACATTGTGGAAGGTAACGATCGCCTACGTCAACCGGTATGGCACATGATGATGTCTATTTACGGTAGTTAGTAAAATGATAAATAAGGGAGAAAGTATTTGCTTGCTCGCTTAACGCCGTGTTGTTATTGTTACAGTCATCATCGCTGCACACCGGACGATCCCATAGGTGCTCCGATATTCCCCAATAAAATCCGAGGAGAATACTGGCCCACATGCACGAACTCTGTACCACGGCCTGGGATCCACGTGTGGGTAGATTTTTGCTGACTATTATTTCCGCGCGGTCATATTTATAGCCTATTCTATTTGATTAAAACACCCACGGGTTCTTTAACGTGCGCGAATGCACACGGGACCTCCTGTTCATTGCCGTTATCCGAGAGGGCTGAACGTCCAATCTCACTGCCAAAGAGATCAGGGGAGGGTAACATCTTAAAGAAATCTCGGATTTTTGTTTCCCCAATTTTTTGAAAAAAATATCACCACGCCAATCAACCACTAATATCATCATCATCATCATCAAGTACCGGGCCTGCTGGCGTATGTGATCATGTCTCTCCACAATTTTCGATCTCGACAGTTATTTATCATTTCTGTTGTTGACCTTCTGCCAAGCCATTCTCTTAAGCTGTCTGGTATTTTTTTCTCTTTCCTTCCCTCTTTCTCTTTGTCCCTCATTTTTCCCAGTTGTTACAATATATTCCAGCTGTTCTCTTTTCGTTACATGGCCAAAAAATGATGACTGTTTCTTCCTAATATTGGAAATTAGCTCTCTTTTTGCTTTGACCTCTTTCAGAACGTTTTCATTACTCTTCCTAGCTGTCCATGATATTCTCAACATTCTTCTTTTCTTTTCTTTCTTAGAGAATTTAAAAACAAAAGTCCCGTCACCTGGCTGGCTCATTTTCCCTAGGGAAATTAAAGAAAGAAGTCATTAGATTACACTGTACTGGTACGTGTCATTGTTGTCTTAAAATAAATTGTCCAAATGTAAATGTTGCAGGGCATTGATACTATCAGTGTCAAATTAACATTCATAAACCAGGGGGAGTGCACATTGATTTGAGCTGACAACGTAAACGTTTAAGGTGTTTGACGTCTTATGCAATACCGTAGAAAACGAAAAAAATTAATGAAAGGATCCCTAGAATATTGTGTTAGGTAGATTGAAGTCAATGTTCCTTTCTTTGCCTTGCTAGGCACACGGGGAGTATGCTGTTGGTGAATATATTTTTTCCATGACCCCGGCACATTTTTGAGTGATGTGGTCAGTATCACGCTAGGCCGCCTTTTCTTACCAGAACAATCAATGGTACCCATTTTTAGAGACTGGATGAGCCACGAGCCTTGTGGGTCCGAAAAAAAAATCCGCCGCTTCTAGGGATCGAACTCTGACCCTTCTGTTCAGGTAACTAGTACACTAACCACTTAACCACCGGTTTGGGCCAATATTTTATTTATTTAGCAGGTTGTGTCTACTTTAAAGCGAGGCACGAGCCTTTCAAACTCAGTTTTTAGGTTATATTAAACCGAATTTGTCACCCAAAAATGAAAGTGAAATTGTTCTTGCCCACACGGTTTCATCGGAACCATACTTTTCTCAGGACAACTGGTCCGTTTGATTGCTATGTACCGTGGAAAGTATATTCAAATGCAAAGCAATTCACAGCAGCAGAAGAACTGGAAGCTGTCAGCGACCCATAGCTGATAGTTTCAGTCTTGATCGGTGAACCCTTATATATCCAGACCCTACTCCACCTCTTCGCGGTGCCTTCAGAAATAGACTAACCTGTCTAGTCTGACAAAGGGATCGAAGAGGGAAGACAACCCGGTACTCAAAAATAACATGCTGAAGTCGGATGCGTTGGGCTGAAAGGCGCACATATCACAATTCTATTGCAAATTATACAATCAATTCCTATAGTAGACATCGAGTGAACGACAGAAAAAAAAAGAAACAATGTATGTTATCTGCATAATAGGTGCAACCAGCCTATGCCACTGTACACTGGACAATATGAATACAAAACATGTTCTACAGGATTGCCCCCAGTACACAGACCTGAGAAGAGCAATGTGGTCCACACCCACCTCCCTGGAGGAAAAACTATATGGGGCAACCGATTCGCTTAAATAGACAACTGACTTCATGAGATGGTCTGGAATCCTACTCTGATTGAGTCTTCGTTGCAGTGAGAGAGAGAGAGTGAGAGAGAGAGAGTGAGAGAGAGAGAGAGTGAGAGAGAGAGAGTGAGAGAGTGAGAGAGAGAGTGAGAGAGAGAGTGAGAGAGGGAGAGAGAGAGAGAGATTATCTTCAATCAGTGAGAGAAGTTTAGTTCAGGTGATTTATAAGTTCGGTATAGAGATATTGACGGTTGCAGTAAAGCTGGCGAATAATGTAAAAAAAAAATAAAAATTGAGAAATAAATGTTTTTTAAAGATGTATTTGTATATCTTGTTGTACTAATGACATCACTGGACAATGCCCAACGTTACGGCAAATAGGCTTTGTACATGGAGTCTAAAACAAAAGCTAAACTGCTTGTCGTACTTTGGAGACAAATAATAAAACATGAATACTTTATTGGGGGTAAGCGTCCGAGGTGAAAGAACAGCGAATAATTTCAGGGGAAGATGTTTACAACACTCGGGAAAAGTCACAAACAATCAACAACAGAAAAAAAAACATCAATAGACAGCCCCGTAGCGTGATCGAACCCGTATTAACTTAGTTAGCTTAGTTGAGCAGAAGAACATGGACATTTGATAAGAAAACAGAACAGAAAATTGTAGCCTTTGAAATGTGGATTTATAGGAGAATATGATAAAAATGAATAGAAAGGAAAAAAAAAAACGATGAAGTCTCAAAACAACTAAAAATGAAAAGAGAACTACTAAATACAATTCAAACAAGACAAATGAGGTTTTTGGAGCATGTTTAAGACACAGCAGCCAGCTAAAAGTAATATTGGAAGGAAAAAATAAAAGGCAAAAGAGGCAGAACAAGACTAACACAGATGAGTAGCATCAGAAGATTGACAAGTAAACCTAAAACAATCTGCACCATCAAAGCAAGAGACAGATTGGAATGGTACTCTACAGTAGCCGCCAACCTTCGAAGCAGAGGGGTTAAGGCAAAGAAATGCAAATGAATGCATAAAAATGTGAAGCTGCAGTAAAGCTGAATGCGAGGAAAAATTGGAAAAAAAAAGAAAAAATGGTATGTTAGAAGCTTTACGTGATTAGTAGACGACACAGATTCGAACGACGTTTCGGCCCAATAGGCCTTCAGCAGGAACAAACAAAAAACACACACACACTCACGGATATGTAAGTCCAATAATGAATGATGAGCATATTGAACACTTATTTGTTAGATTTTGCGCGTGTGTGTATATATATTGTGTTGTGTTTATTGTTTCGGCTGAAGGCCTACTGAGCCGAAACATCATTCTGCTTTTGTTATGTTCCTCACCTACATAAATCTATACCGCTTTTTCCCGTTCTTTAAAAAAAATTCCATAGAAAGGATAATATATTTCCTTTCAGTCCTTTAAGCCTTCACTAGTTTAAGCCTGAAACAGTCTAAGAGATAAGATCAGAAATGAAGAACTGAGAAAAAAGCTAGGAATAGCCCCAGCCATAGAATATATAAGGAAACAACAGATAAAATAGTTTGGCCACGTGACAAAGCAGAGTGATCAAAAAACAACACAACGAGCCTTCAATAAACGTTGCGTGAACACTAGATCCAATGATCGACCACAAAAAAAAAAAAAGATGGATCGATGGATTATTTGAAGCACTGGGAAATATAACAGCAGCAGAAGCTAACAGAAGAGCAAAAGACCGCAAATTATATCTCCCCTCGACGCTGAAAGGCCAATGAGGAAGGAAAGAAGAAGTACGCTAATTTAAACTCTGTGAATACTCGTTTATTCTCACAATTGCCGTTTCCGCTAAACCACAATAGCATGTTTCCCGTGCATGTTTTGTCTTCACATTAATGTGAGCACCTGATATCATGGGAAAGCAACTTAGCATCTCACACTCCAAACTTTTCCCAATGATTGTCTTCATTTCTGCCCTCGGCATACAGCTCGGTAAAGAGGTTCAACAAACACCTGTTGGAGTACAAGCGAGCTACAGACACGAGTCGTGAACACTCTTCTCTCGAAAGTGTTGCTGTATTTAGATCACTTCACTCGTTTCCTCCCGTTGACAGGTGAGAGGGGACAGTTTTGTGGTGTGTTCGCTAGCCCGCCTCTGCACAGCTAAGTCTCCAATTGTCACAGCCTTGCTAATTTGTATTATTAGGGTGGAAGTTGTGGTTTTGTTCATTATTTCAATATTCATGGGAATTAGAACAGCGAGCCAGTATAAATAAGGTATACTTAGTGTTAACTTGAAAGGTATATTTAATTATTATTTTAAACAATTATTCTTATTATAAATATTTATATGTAATGGTCCTTGGTGACAGACTGTTGGTAGCAAGTAATCATAACTTGTCTTGTCTGTAGTTTGGTTAATATAATTATATAGTGTCTTATAGTGGGTACTGTTAATATATTAGTGTCTTATACTGGGTACTGTTAATATAATAGTGTCTTATAGTGGGTACTGTTAATATAATAGTGTCTTATACTGGGTACTGTTAATATATTAATGTCTTATACTGGGTACTGTTAATATAGTGTCTTATACTGGGTATTGTTAATATATTAGTGTCTTATACTGGGTACTGTTAATATATTAGTGTCTTATACTGGGTACTGTTAATATATTAGTGTCTTATACTGGGTACTGTTAATATATTAGTGTCTTATAGTGGGTACTGTTAATATATTAGTGTCTTATTCTGGATACTGTTAATATAATAGTTTCTTATACTGGGTAACGTTAATATATTAGTGTCTTATACTGGGTACTGTTAATATAGTGTCTTATACTGGGTATTGCTAATATATTAGTGTCTTATACTGGGTACTGTTAATATATTAGTGTCTTATACTGGGTACTGTTAATATATTATTGTCTTATACTGGGTATTGTTAATATATTAGTGTCTTATACTGGGTACTGTTAATATATTAGTGTCTTGTACTGTTAATATATTAGTGTCTTATACTGGGTAAAGTAAGTAAAGTACCCCCGTCACGCCAAGTGGCGTATAGGGAAATATGGTGTTAGTGACCCTATATTTTACAGACCTTCAGCACATGATTTTTGGGGTAATGTGGTCGGTATTACGCCCGTGCTGCTTTACTTTCACAGAAAAAAAATCCGGTACACATTTAAGGCTGGGTGAACCCGGAAGCCGTTGGCTGGGATCGAACCCTACCCCTTGTCCTTTGTAGTCTAGTTCACTAACCACTGAGCTATCACAGCTCCCTCTTATACTGGGAACTGTTAATATATTAGTGTCTTATACTGGGTACTGTTAATATATTAGTGTCTTATACTGGGTACTGTTAATATATTATAGCTTGTTTCATAAGTCGTGCCCACCTTTTAAAATCAATATCTTTTAAACCGCTTTTTGTAATTTTTTCAAAATTTGCATGTAAAGTTATAATGAGTAGAACCCAACAGGGAATTAATTTCATTAAAAACAAACATTTGGTTATTATTATTGCTTATTTGATTTATATAAATTTATAACGACCCATTGATGTAGTCAAAACTTAGTGTTTACGGTATTTAAGTTAAAAATAGCGATTACAAATCCAAACACGATCCAATTTACGATTTTTCACGCTTTAAACGTGAGCTGTCTGACACAATTAGACACTTGTAGAAAACACGAGGCATTGTGTGTTCCATTTCCGTTCATTCATAGGTGTAGACGTGGAACGCTAACATTTATCATGAGTCTTAAAATGAAATTCTGCAGTTTACAAAACATCGCAATAAAAATGTATGACTATTTTTGCAAAGAGGCTAAACGAGGAAGATTATTTAATTCTTTAGAAAACCCTGAGAATAGGACAAGACATATTTTGGATTTATCTAAACGGTCATTTAATCGTTGGATTCAAGCACGTGACCGTCAATGTTCCAAATATACAAAATCACAAGGAAGAGCAAAATTGTTGGACAATTTCGACAGTGAACTTATTAGAAGTGAAATTCGCAAAATGTTGGGTATGAATGAAACTGTTACAATAAGAAAATTAAAAGTATCGCTGAAAAACAACAACAGTATTGAAATATCAAAGTCTACATTATGGAGGAATGTGAGAGCTGCAGGCTTTACATTCAGAAAGTATTCCAATGGACGAAACATCATCTGTGAGAAGCCACATATAGTAGTCATGAGAAGCAAGTACTTACGTGAAGTTAAAGAGGTGCGCAAGCAAGGTTATGATATTGTGTACTTGGATGAAACATGGATCAATGCTCACCACACTAACCAAAGGGAATGGCAGTCATCAGATGGAAAGATTAAGAGATTAATACCTAGCAGCAAAGGACAGCGCTTGATAATTGCTCATGCAGGTAGTCGACAACATGGACTAATACAGAATGCAGAGCTCATTTTTCTTCCAAAATCCATAGATAATCGGGATTATCACTCTGAGATGAATGGTCACATATTTAGACATTGGATTGAAAATTCTGTTCTCCCATCACTAGATCGACCATCTTGCCTAATAATGGACAATGCAGCGTACCACAACATTGTTGCACTTGAAGATAAAGTCCCGACGTCATCCAGTACAAAAGATGCTATTAAGATATGGCTCACAAAAGAGCACATACAATTTAATAACATGTACTTAAAACCTGAATTATTATCTCTAGTAAAGCAAAAACAGAGGACAAAGATTTTTCAAATAGATAAGATTATCCAAGAGCACGGTCATATAAGTTTGAGGCTGCCACCTTACCATGCTCATTTAAATCCAATATAACTAATCTGGGCAAAATTAAAAGGACAAGTGGCAGATGAAAATACAACATTCAAAATATGCGATGTAAAGACTCTTGCTAATCTCGCTTTATTAAATATAGACAAAGATTATTGGGCTAAATGTGAAGACCACGTCTTAAAACAGGAAGAGGAATATTGGAAAAATGATGGTTTGTGGAATGTTCAACTCCAAACAGTTATTAATCTTTTAGACTCGTCTGATTCAGAATGAAAGTATATAGCCCCCACAATGTTGGCCCCTATATTACCTTAAATTAGGTCAACAAACGGTCCTTATCAGGACCACACAACTATGAAAATTGGACATACAGGTATACCTTGATATTATCGTCCGTCCTCGAACTGAGCAGACAATAATTATCCTGGTGTTTTGTTTTATCCAGTTATTTCCCCATTACGGCCACGCCTTTACCTAGTGAAAATTAATCGTAGACCAGCAACTACAGTAGTTTCTATTCTTTAGGGCTTCACAATTTACAATTTTGACAAACATCAAAGAAATATCGCCGCTTTAAGAAAACTGCAGCTGCAAGATATTTGTTAAATATAGATTTAAAGGGTCTTTTGCATTCTAATAACATTTGGAAAATTTCAAAAGTATTTAACAAACGGTTAGAGAGTAATAGCGTTTTGAAGTTGGGCATGTGTTTTGAAACGAGCTATAGTGTCTTATACTGGGTACTATTAATATATTAGTGTCATATACTGGGTACTGTTAATATATTAGTGTCTTATACTGGGTACTGTTAATATATTAGTGTCTAATACTGGGTACTGTTAATATATTAGTGTCTTATACTGGGTACTGCTAATATATTAGTGTCATATACTGGGTACTGTTAATATATTAGTGTCATATACTGGGTACTGTTAATATATTAGTGTCATATACTGGGTACTGTTAATATATTAGTGTCATATACTGGGTACTGTTAATATATTAGTGTCATATACTGGGTACTGTTAATATATTAGTGTCATATACTGGGTACTGTTAATATATTAGTGTCATATACTGGGTACTGTTAATATATTAGTGTCTTATACTGGGTACTGCTAATATATTAGTGTCTTATACTGGGTACTGTTAATATATTAGTGTTTTATACTGGGTACTGTTAATATAATAGTGTCTTATACAAGGTTGTGTGCTGTCACCAGATTTGTTTAATATTTATAGTGAGATTATTTTAAGATCCATAAGGGGCATGCCTGGAATAACAATTGGAGGTCATAATATAAATAATCTAAGGTATGCTGATGATACAGTATTAATCGCTAAGAGTGAAAATGAGTTACAAGAAATGTTGGACATTATAGTGAAGGAAAGCAAAAATAAAAGACTCAGCCTTAATAGCAAAAAGACAGAGGTAATGGTTACAACAAAGAAAAAGACATCACCTCAGTGCAAAATAAAGACAAGTGGAACAATATTAAAACAAGCAAATGAATTTAAATATTTGGGAACTTTGTTAACCTCAGACGGAAGATGTACAAAAGAGGTGAGATGCAGAATGGCTCAGGCAAAAGCAGCTTTCCAAAAAATGAGGAAAATACTATGCAATCCATTTTTGACAATAGAAACAAGAAAAAGAGTTCTTGAATGTTACGTAGAGCCAGTCTTAACATATGGATGCGAGTCATGGACAATAGGACAACAGACAAGAAAATCACTGGAGTCTGTGGAAATGTGGTTTTGCAGAAGAATGTTGAGAATACCATAGACAGCTAAGAAGAGTAATGAAAATGTTCTGAAAGAGGTCAAAGCAAAAAGAGAACTAATTTCCAATATTAGGAAGAAACAATCATCATTTTTTGCCATGTAATGAGAAGAGAACAACTGGAATATATTGTAAAAAATTGTAAAATTGAGGGACGAAGAGATAGAGGGAAGTAAAGAGAGAAAATACCAGACAGTTTAAGAGAATGGCTTGGCAGAAGGTCAACAACAGAAATGATAAAAACTATCGAGATCGAAAGTTGTGGAAAGACAGGATCACCCACGCCAGTAGGCCCGGTACGTGATGATGATTAATAAGTTAAAAGAAAACATTGGTCAGCTCAAGGCTGGTGACATTTCCAAACAGTTTGTCCTGATATGGTACCAGCTATGGCTATAAGATCCTTCTCTGTTCATCATACGTTGGGTATGATTGCAGCAGATGTTCAGTAGTCATTGTTGCCTGTGCCACATTCATCAGAGGGTAGTAGTCTTAGTTTAGTGAAAAGGGGGCAGTTCAATCCGTTGTGATCTGTTCGGAGTCGAAAACAGGGTTGCCAGATGGAAATTTTGATAAACGGTCAAAAAACCGTGCTAAAAAAGCCAGATTTCTGAAATCTGGCTTAAAAAAAGCCAAGTTGGCAAGCCTGGTCTAAAATGTGTTTCTTCTTCTGTCCCGTTGAGCTGGTAGTGGGCATCGTTTTTCTGGTACCGATGGTGTTCTGAGAGCCGCGATAGCTCAGTGGTTAGTGAACTGGATTACAAAGGACAAGAGGTAGGGTTCGATCCCAACCGACGGCTTCCGGGTTCAGCCAGCCTTAAATGAGTACAACATTTTTTTTCTGGGAAAGTAAAGCGGCGCGGGCGTAATACCGACCAGATTACCTCAAAAAGCATGTGCTGTAGGTCTGTAAAATGTATGGTCACTAACACCATCCATATTCCTCATACGCCACTTGGCGTGACGGGGCACTTTACTTTTACTTACGGTGTTCTGTATTCCATTTATTCATCTATTTATTCCTTCATGTTTCATTTTTATGCCTTTCTCAAGAGCACTGAGATATAGGTAGGGGAATTAAAAGTGAGCAGCTCTCACATATCATGAATGTGTATGTACATTGCGTTGCTCTGGGCGGATTTCAAAACATGATTAAGATTATAATTGTAATAGTTGTTAATCCCCAGGGAAGATCTTTAATCATTGACTTTCCGTAGCTCTTTATCGTTCCAGAACCGCTTCATCGCCTGGTTATTTTTGTGTTGTTGTTTGTTGTTCCAGCTGAAGGCCTTCTTGGCAGAAACGTCGTTCTACTTTTGTTTTGTTTCCCACTTACGTAAAGCTGTTGCCATACCACTTTTTCATTGTTAACAACAAAATTGTAATCATTATCTTCAGCTTTAATAGCAGCTTCATGTTTATATGCACATTGGTGCATCCTTATGCCATTACCCTTCTCCACATTAATCTCTTTATGCATTTATTTTGTTCTCATTCTTTATCTTTCCTATCCTCTTTCATCCTGTTCTAAAACTACAATAATCTTTGTGATAAAATTGACCATCTCTCTCATAGTCTTCTCATTTCAAAATACATTATCAGCGGAGGACTTACCGAGTTTAGAATTCAGGCCAGCAACCCGAGTGGGGCATATTTTCCTGGCCTGTGACCTAAAAAGACTACTGACCTCTGATCCAGATAAAAACCATCTTCTGATGTGGTTTAGAATTGTGATTCAGTAACTGACTCGTGATGTCCCTTTCAGGCGACATTTTTATATCACGTGAGCTGATAATAGAGTGATTTATTCTTTCTTTGTGTCGTGTGTTCGCGGTTCGATAGGCAAGCACATGGTTCGACAACAATGGCGTCGATAGTCGGGTGTGTTCAACCCGTATGTGAAAAGTCTGCGACGGTGGATGGGGCGGAAGAATTAATTGAAATAATCAACGGCCCAGAAAGCGAAAACAGCAAAGTGTGTGGTACACATGAGGCATTTTCAGAACACGAAGGGCGAAAATGGCAGACCACCGTGAAAGAGATTGGAGCCTCATCACGTAACAATCCAAAGAAAGCCATGGGAATGAATATGCTCTGTATAAGATGTTTTGGGGGATAATAAGTATTGCTTTGTGTTGAAGTATCATCGTCATCATCATGTGCCATATCGGTTGGCGTAGGCGATCATGTCCTTCCTCAAACTTCTATCTACAGTGCATCGTATCAGTTCTGTTGTTGACTGTTTTCCATGCCATGAAACCAAGCCATCAAATATTTTCTCTCTTTGTCGTCCGCGATCTCTCTTTCCTTTTATTTTGCCAGTTGTAACCAAGTATTCCAAATTTCCTCTTTTCATGATGTGCCCGAAAAATGTTGATTGTTTCTTTCTGATGTTTTTTAGGAGCTGCCTTTTTGTGTTGGCCTCTTTGAGAACTTCCTCACTGGTCTTTTTTGCTGTCCAGGGAACTTTCAACATTCTTCTGAGAAATCCCATCTCTGTGGCCTCTAATCGTCTTTTCATTTGTTTGTCTACTGTCCATGATTCGCTTCCATAGGTCAGAATTGGTTCTATATAGCACCGATGAACTCTCTTTCTCATTTCTATTGACATAGATGTGCTGCATAAGATATTTTTCATTTTCTGAATTTTGGCTTGAGCTATTCTGCTTTTTATTTCTGTGGTGCATCTCCCATCTGATGTTATTATTGTGCCCAAGTATTTCAAACGTTGCACTTGTTTCAAATTTGTCCTGTTTATTTTTGATACTGCATGCTGGTGATGATTTGTTGAAATATAGGGGATAAAAAAAAAATTAAAGAGCCCCGTCACGCCAAGTGGCGTATAGGGAATATGGTGTTAGTGACCATACATTTTACAGAATTTCAGCACATGATTTTTGGGGTAATGTGGTCGGTATTACGCCCATGCCGCTTTACTTTCCCAGAAAAAAAATCCGGTACCCATTTAAGGCTGGGTGAACCCGGAAGCCGTTGGTTGGGATCGAACCCTACCCCTTGTCCTTTGTAGTCCAATTCACTAACCACTGAGCTATCGCGGCTCACAAGTACAGGGGATAGTTATCCCAATATTTGGTTTGCTTTGTTGCATCGAGGAGCCGCGATAGCTCAGTGGTTAGTGAACTGGACTACAATGGACAAGAGGTCTGGTTCGATCCTGATCGACGGTTTCCAGGTTCACCCAGCCTTTAATGGGTACCGGATTTTTTTTCCCTGGGAATGTAAATCGACACGGGCGTAATACCGACAACATTACCCGTAAAAATCATGCGCGGAAAGTCTGTTAAAATTATAGCCACTATCATCATATTCCCTATACGCCTCTTGGCGTGACGGAGCTCTTTACTTTTCTTTTTTACTTTGCTGCTTCGGATGTCTTCTTTATCGATTTTACCATCTTCAGGGAATGATGTTCCCAGATATTTGAAGTGTGTTACTTGTTTTGCAACTTCTTTAACAGCTATGTTTAATGCGTGGAACAACATTTCATAGTAGAACACCTATTGGGTTATAATGTTGCTTGGTGTCAGGTCTGATCACTCATGGCTGAGTTCAGCATAGGTCGTTCATGGCAACACATACCATGCATGTCCCTGCAACAATCTGATTCGGAGCTAGCTGTCTGATTATATGGGTTGGCTTACTAGTTTGTGGATGAATTGTGTTGTTTTGTTGAGTTGCTTTGTTGGTTGATTGATTTGGTTTATTGTGTTGCTTTGTTGGTTGATTGTATAGTTTGTAGTTCGATTGTGTTAGTTTGTTAGTTGGCTGTGTTAGTTTGTTGGTTGACTGTGTTAGTTTGTTGGTTGACTGTGTTAGTTTGTTGGTTGACTGTGTTAGTTTGTTGGTTGACTGTGTTAGTTTGTTGGTTGACTGTGTTAGTTTGTTGGTTAATTGTGTTAGTTTGTTGAGTTAGTTTGTAGTTCGATTGTGTTAGTTTGTTGGTTAATTGTGTTAGTTTATTGATTAATTATGTTAGTTTTTTGGGTAAGTTTGTTGGTTGATTGTGTTAGTTTGTTGGTTGATTGTGTTAGTTTGTTGATTAATTGTGTTAGTTTATTGGTTAATTATGTTAGTTTTTTGGGTAAGTTTGTTGGTTGATTGTGTTAGTTTGTTGGTTGATTTTGTTAGTTTGTTGGTTGATTTTGTTAGTTTGTTGAGTTAGTTTGTTGTTTAATTGTGCTAGTTTGTTGAGTTAGTTTGTAGGTTTATTGTGTTAGTTTGTTAATTTGTGTTAGTTTGTTGGACTTCCGTTTCCAAGATGGTGGAACTATTTCACATTCTCCCGATCGATGCAGAAATTTAATTTGGGGTCTGATTAATTTCGGCTCTCCATTGCAATTTTCTGCGTTAAAGTCAAAATGATGTTCTACTTAACACATCTGCGCCGACGAAGCGGAGTCGTACGCACGGCAATATTCCTTTTTCACAAATCAAGTGTTGTGAATGCGACCTTACATCGTCTAGAGTTGATCTGCGGTTTACGTCACATTGAGAGCTGTTCATTGGCCGTTGTTGGATTTGTTTGACGCAAGTTATTTACATATTACAACTCATTAATGTGGACTGCTACGTCAAATCAGCCGAAGTTTTATCTCTTTAGGGAATTTGCACCATGTTTCGTTCGTTGTTGGCTTCATTCACTAGAGTAATCAGGAATCTATGGGCGCAGCCATTGTTGTGTGTGCTATGTCACAATAATGACTCATCGTGTATCCCTAGACCGGCCATACACTAATTTTACAGTCTGTTGTTTGATCTCCGACGGCGATAATCGGACGACTGTGTTTTATATGTTCGGAATTGGAGTAAAAAATGATGTCCTAACATCATCAAGCGCTATACATTTTAAAAAATATGACGATCATCATTTTCAGGAGGTCGTGAACTTCGGGTCAATATGGTGGATAGGCGGCTGGAACCATTAAAGGCTATGTATGAAAGTGTTCCTTGTTGCAGTTTCCTCATATTCCAAGTCCGGCTTGTTGCAGGAGCTACTGAGTTATGTGCTCTGTGCACCCCGTGAGCTGTGTGTTTCATCCGTTTCGATCAAGTTTCGATATTCCATTTGTTTACGATGAATGATGATATCGTATGACAGGGAACAGTTGGCTGTGTTCACTTTCTGTGCAGTTTCGCATTATATTTCTTGGCGTGTGCTGAGACTGCTATGATGGGGACTATTAGCTACCTTTCTTTGTTTGGGAGATGAGATAGTAATTCAGATGATTCCACTGCCACGGGCGGTTGAGCAATTATGGATTATAATTCATTTGCAGTGATACCGAGGCCTTCCATAACCAAAGAACCAAAGTTTGTTAAGTTGTTTGAGTTTTGTGAGTTGGTTTGTTGGTTGATTGATGTCCATGATTCGCATCCATATGTTAAGACTGGCTCTACACAACATTTAAGAACTCTTTTTCTTGTTTCTGTTGTCAAAAATGGATTGCATAGTATCTTCCTCATTTTTTGGAAAGCTGCTTTTGCATGAGCCATTCTGCAGCTCACCTCTTTTGTACATCTTCCGTCTGAGGTTAACAAAGTTCCCAAATATTTAAATTCATTTACCTGTTTTAATATTCTTCCACTTGTCTTTATTTTGCACTGAGGTGATGTCCTTTTCTTTGTTGTTACCATTACCTCTGTCTTTTTGTTATTAAGGCTGAATCCTTTCTTTTTGCTTTCTTTCACTATAATCTCCAACATTTCTTGTAACTCATTTTCACTCCTAGCAATTAAGACTGTATCATCAGCATACCTTAGATTATTTATATTATGACCTCCAATTGTTATTCCAAGCATGTCCCTTATGGATCTTAAAATAATCTCACTATAAATATTAAATACATCTCGTGACAGCACACAACCTTGTCTAACACCCTGTTTTATTTGTTGAAACATTCCCAATTGGTTTCCAGTTATTGTGACCGCTGTTTGTTGCCAGTACATGTTCTTTATTATTCTTAGATCTTTGCTGTCTACGTTTATGCTTTCTAAAATTTTGATTAATTCTTGGTGCTTTACTTTGTCAAATGCCTTGGTGTAATCTATGAAACATAGGTATAGATCTGTTTTCACCTCTATGGCTCTTTCTTCTAAAGATCTTATGATATAAATGGCATTGCTTGTTCCTTTATCTCTAACAAAACCACACTGTTCATCGCTAATTTCTGGACTGATTTTGTTTCGCACTCTTCGCATGATGATTCTTAGTAATATCTTAGTCATATGACTCATAAGGGAGCCGCGATAGCTCAGTGGTTAGTGAACTGGACTACAAAGGACAAGGGGTAGGGTTCAATCCCAACCGACGGCTTCCGGGTTCACCCAGCCTTAATTGGGTACCGGATTTTTTCTGGGAAAGTAAAGCAGCACGGGCGTAATACCGACCACATTACCCCAAAAATCATGTGCTGAAGGTCTGTAAAATATATGGTCACTAACACCATATTTCCCTATACGCCACTTGGCGTGACGTGGGTGGTTTACTTACTTTTAATTGACTCATAAGGCTTATTGTGCGATGATCATCGCATTAAATCGTACCCGATTTCTTTGGTAGGGCTATGAATATTGATCTGCGCATGTCGTCTGGTATATATCCGCTGTTGTAGATATCATTCAATACTTTTGTTATTATTTCTATTCCAAAATCACCAATGGCTTCAATCTCTTCTTTGGTTATATTATCTGATTCAGGAGCTTTGCCTGCTTTCATATTATGCAAGGCATCATCCACTTCTTCTCTGAGTATTTCTGGTCCTTCTCCATTATCCTTAATATTTACTTCTGTTCTTTCATCATTATAAAGATCTTTAATGTATTCCGTCAATCGTTCCCTTATGCTTTCTTGTTCTATCAACAGTTCTCCTTCCTTTGAACTTAGACATCCATTTTTTGATTGCGTTTTTCTTCCTGTTAATTCCTCAATTTGTTTGTATATAGCTTTAGCATCTCCTTTTTGTTGCATTTCAATCTCTTTGCATCTCTCTTTTAGCCATGCTTCTTTTGCTTCATTGCGTTTTACTACAATTTCTTTATTTAATCTCTTGTACTCATCTTTATTTCTTCTTCTTGTATCCATTAGCTGCAAAATGTCATCTGTCATCCATTTCTTTCTTGAATTTGTCCTCACTGTTAATATGAACTCTTTTGATGTTTGTTGCATTGATTCTTTTAGCATTTCCCACTGTTCATCAATGCTTTGTATCTTCTCTATTGCATTGTACCGGTTGTGAATTGTGATTTTATATTTGTCTTGCAGCTTCTTGTCTGATTTTAGTAAATCTAAATTTAACTTGATGTTAACTGAGGCTCGTTTTGTTGTTTTTAATTTTACTCTAAGCTTTCCCAGCTTCATTCATATTGGTTCCAATATGTAAATAAATAAAGACTTCAGAAAGCTAGTAATTATGGAAAATAACAACATGGAAAAGGGAAACGTGTAAGGAAAACTGCAAATAAAGTTAGAAGGGATAAAATTAGAAATGGGGTCGTGAGAAAAATGGTGGGTATAGCACCAGCTGTTTACTTCATTGATCAACAATGTATCACATTACCTGGTCACCTGACCAGAATGAAATATAACCCACCTGCAGCTCGAGCATATTTCATGAAAATATCCCGGCCACAGAGCAATAGAGAAAGCGATGGATAGATGGAATGAAAAAGATATTAAGTAGATTCGAAATGATAATATCTGAAGCTATATTTGTGCAACTTGTTTATTTATCTCCTTCTTTCATTCGCTAAGATCCTGTATCTGATAAGTTGACTTTTATTTTTAATTTCGTTATCCTTAACAGTTCTTGTAATGTGCTTTAAATCGTAATATTTAATGTAATTCTATTTGCAAAGTGTGTATTCATGAAAGCATTGTCTGGCTGGATCCAATATGTGGTGCTTGTCCGCTTGTACTCATGTTTGTGTTTTCATTTTTAAATTTTGCGTACAGGTTTGCTTGCTTTTGCTCGATGACTAAAGGAGTTTGCTTCTTCATCATCAAAAGGACGTTAAGTGGGCGTGCCTGCTTTATGTTGTGGTTTGCAGTATAACTGTGATATTTGCGCCTTTCGGCCAAACACATCCGACATGACTTTGCGTACATGTAGCAGCTTCTGACTAAATTGTGCTCCGTCCTTAGTTTGTAAAATGATGATGACCTGTAACGTACTGATTAATTAGAAGAAGAAATGGAATACCTATCTACCAATCCATCTATCCATCCATCCACCCATCTATCGTTCGTCCTTTCGAACCTAAGACGGCACATAGGGCAGAACCACAATATCAAAAACAGAAACCTTGCGTGCCAAAATGGCACATACTGCAGAGATCACTGCTTCTAAAATCTATGGCTCTGTTTCCATAACAATACCTTTTACTATGACAGCTTGTCGAGCTATCGATCAACCTCTTTAGTCGCCTCTTACGACATGCTTATGTAATTAATGGACGATATTTTAATTTTAGAATGTTTACTCGACTGTTAATATTTTATAACCATTTCTAACATCTGTGGTATCATTACCTTAAATAATAGTAATTCTACTATCACTACTTCGTCATTATTACAGCATTATAGTTTGTCATTATTTTATTTTAGATACTTCCTTGTTAATTAGCTATATAGGACTAATTTTATTTACTTACATATCTTACTTTCTCTGTGTGGGTGTGGTGTGTGTTTGGTGTGTGTGTGTGGAGTGCGTGTGGTGTGTGTGTGGGTGTGTGTGTGTGGGGGTGTGTGTGTGGGGTGTGTGTGTGGGATGTGTCGTGTGTGTGTGTGTGTGTGTGTGGTTTATAGTTCTATTAAAGGCTTATTGAACCGAAACGTCGTTCAATTTTGTGTCGTCCATTAATTACGTACAGATTTAACCACATCATTTTTGTTATTTTTCTCCATTTTGTTTTTCATGTATCCATTACAACCAGCTGCTTTGCAGATTCGCAATTTGTATGCATTTATGTGCATTTCTTTGTCTTGACCAGGGAGCCGCGATAGTTCAATGGTTAGTGAACTGGACTACAAAGGACAAGAATTAGGGTTCGATCCCAACCGACGGCTTCCGGGTTCACCGAGCCTTAAATGGGTACCCGATATATTTTTCTGGGATAGTAAAACGACACGAGCTTAATACCGACCACATTACCCCAAAAATCATGTGCTGGAGGTCCTTAAAATTTATGGTCACTAACACGATATTCCCGATACGCCACTTGACGTGACGGGGGCTCTTTACTTCTTTACTTTTACTTTGCCTTGATTAATTGGGAAGTAATCTTTCTGGTGCTGTCTGGTGCTCCTAACACACAACAAGCGAGAGCGAGAAAAGTATACATTCCTCCTCTCTGCGACGCTACACGGCACAAGCAGTATCATGAAATAAAAACGAAGGATAGTAATTATGATAGATCTAGAAAATGTACTATATATAAGATGCTTATGTTGGATTCTGCATAATCCCTATTTCAACGATTATGTTTTCCCAGGCATGTGATTAGATCTACGCACTTACCATACATTTATATGTGATAAATTCTCCTCCACTATACTTTCTATATGGTTTAACGTGCGACGTAATATTCTCGCCATCAATACTGCGAGACGCTTGTAATTGCACGGGTAAGTGTGCACCACCCTTACTGAAACGTGAACCAGGTTTTATTTTACGGCGCCCAAAAAGTCACAGAAAGTGAACTGTTTATATATAACAATCGGAATATTGAAACATGATCAAAACAGATGAAACGCACAGCTCACGGTGTACACTATATATATATATATATGATATAGGTGTACACTATATATATATATATATATATATTTATATATATATGTATATATATATATATATATATTTATATATATATGTATATATATATATTAGTGTACACCGTGAGCTGTGCGTTTCATCTGTTTTGATCATGTTTCAATATTCCGATTGTTTACGATGAATGATGATATCGTATGATGGAGAACAAATGGATGTGTTCATTTTCTGTGCGGTTTCGCCTTATGTCTTTTGGCGTGTGCTGAGACTGCTATGATGGGGACTACAGCTACCTTTCTTTGTTTGGGAGATGAAATAGTAATTTGGATGATTCCACTGGCACGGGCGTTTGAGCAATTATGGATTTTAAATCGTTTGCAGTGGTACCGGGGTTTTCCATAACCATAACTTCTGTCCTTTCGCTATTGAGGCTGAATCCTTTATTGTTACTTTCCTTCACTATAATATCTAACATTTCTTGTTACTCATTTTCACGAAATTAAATAAACATTGCGGGGGGGGGGTGTGTCTTCAGCGTGCACTATCGATACAGCTTGTTATTCAATATCTAGGGACACCCTTGGACAAGGTGGAGCTCCCGTTTAGCCACCCTATCAGGGTTATGTAAAGCCATTGGAGCAGGTGGTGGATGGTGTTGTGGGAGCAGCAGACAAGTAGTGCCGGTTATGGTCCCCACACCGCGATGGCAGGCAGATGATCTCATGTATAGAGACAATGGCTGCGATCTCCGACTAGTACAGTCACTGCCAAGAAGGAAAGGAATGACAAACTACCTTTTTATATTGCCTAGGCTAATCATGACAAATCACAACTTAATGAAGAATGTTGAAAGTTCCCTGGACAGCTAAAAAGACCAATGAGGAAGTTCTCAAAGAGGCTAACACAAAAAGGGAGCTCCTAAAAACATCAGAAAGAAACAATCAACATTTTTCGGGCACATCATGAGAAGAGCAAAGTTGGAATACTAGGTTACAACTGGCAAAATAAAAGGAAAGAGAGATCGCGGACAACAAAGAGAGAAAATACTGGATAGCTTGGTGTCATGGCATGGAAAACAGTCAACAACAGAACTGATACGATGCACTGTAGATAGAAGATTGTGGAAGGACATGACCGCCTACGCCAACCGGTATGGCACATGATGATGAGGGTGGTTTTTTTTTAAATCTCATCTTTAGATTGGGGTTTTCAATCACATTTATATGGTGGATTTCGTATCTGATATCTACGGTGGTTTTTTTTTAAAATAACAATTCTAGTGTGGGATTTTTAAATCACATTTCTATGGTGGACTTTTTAATCTCATATCCAGTGTGTTTTTTTTAAATCATATTTCTAGGGTGGGCTCTTATCTCCTACCTAGGGTGGGCTCTTATCTCCTACCTAGGGTGGGCTCTTATCTCCTACCTAGGGTGGGCTCTTATCTCCTACCTAGGGTGGGCTCTTATCTCCTACCTAGGGTGGGCTCTTATCTCCTACCTAGGGTGGGCTCTTATCTCCTACCTAGGGTGGACTCTTATCTCCTACCTAGGGTGGGCTATTATCTCCTACCTAGGGTGGGCTCTTATCTCCTACCTAGGGTGGGCTATTATCTCCTACCTAGGGTGGGCTCTTATCTCCTACCTAGGGTGGGCTTTTATCTCCTACCTAGGGTGGGCTCTTAACTCCTACCTAGGGTGGAATTTTAAAATCATATTTCTAGGGTGTGATTTTTATCTCACATCAAAGGTAGAATTTTTTTAGCACATTTCTAGGGTGAGCTTTTTTTTTTTTTACTATTAAATCACGTTACTAGGTTGAGTTTTAAAAAAATTTGTTTTTTATTAAATCACACTTCTAGGGTGCGTGTGTGTGCGTTTTTATTCAATTACATTTCTAAGGTGAGTTTTTTTTTTTTTTTTTTTATTAAATCACGTTTCAATTGTAGGATGTTTGGAGTGTAAATGAATGAATTTGATAACAGTGGGATATTTGGGGTGTAAATGAATGAATTTGATAACAGAGGGATATTTGGAGTGTAAATGAATGAATGTAATAACAGGGATATTTGGAGTGTAAATGAATAAATGTAATAACAGAGGGATGTTTGGGTGCCCTGCATTAACAGAATTATTTGATTAACATGTCAACGTGTCGTCTAAAAGTACATCTGTTTTTATTTTTTCCTGAGGTGCTGTGCTAACGTTGCACTGCACGATGACAATGCACATTGTTTTAGCCGGCTAGGGCAAAGTTCATCAAGGTCGTTCATCGGATAAAGGCCAGGAGAGGTCAAATCAACAGTGCCTAAGTGACAGGTGTACCCGATCCGTGGGAAGTCAAAATTGAGATGACAAATGGGTAGATTGCTTGTATGTGTGGGACGGATGGTATGGTGCATAAGCTGTTAAATGTCTCGTAATATGAATCATTACGCACATAAAAAGATTCTCTTTTATTTTCTTATTGTCCTTTCATTTCTCATTTGCTTTTCAGTGTCGAGTGGAGATATAGTTTGCTGCACTTTGCTCTTCTGTTGGTCTCTGCTGCTGTTATGTTTTGTTGGAGTTTCTAATATTCCATCAATTCATGTTTTTCGTGCTCGGCCCTTTAGTCTTGTGTTCTCGCAACGGTTATTGAAGGCTCATTGTTTTGTGTTCTGATCTATGTCTTATCACGTGGCCAAACCATCTTGTCTGTTATTTCTTTATGTATTCTATGGCGGAAATTATTCCTAGCTTTATTCTCTGTTTGACACTCTACAATACAATTTTCATCCCAACGTTGTGCTACCAATGCCAGTCCTGGACCCTAGATGCAAGAACAATAAGAAAAATAACCCCTACTGAGATTAAATGTGTCAGACGAATGACAGGAAACAAGCTGAGAGATAGGATCAGAAATTAAGAACTGAGAAAAAAATTATGAATAGCTACCGCCATATAATATATAAAGAAACAACAGATAAAATGGTTTTGCCACGTGATAAAACAGAAAGATCAAAATAAAACTCAACTAGCCTTCAATAAACGTTGTGAGAACATCGGACACAAAGGCCGATCACGAATATTAGATGGATCGGCGGAATACTGGAAACCGTAGAAACATAACAGCAGCAGAGGCAAACAGAAGAGCAAAAGACCGCAAATTATATCTCACCTCGACGCTGAAAGGTAATTGAGGAAGGAAAGAAGTTATTTTACTTATTGTTCTTGAGTCTAGGATCCAGGTCTGGCATTGGTAGCACAACGTTGGGATGAAGATTGTATTGTGGAGTGCCCGTTCTACCTTTCTGATTTTTCCTTGTTTCACTTTTTTTTTAATTGAGGACAACAAAAATGGCATTTTTTGTGTGTGTTTTTTTTTTTGCGTTCGCCAGCCTTTACCTCTGATGAAGTCCTAGAGACTAGGAACTGAATTTTGCGTGTTAATCCGTTTTTCTCCGGCAGCCGTGTGCACAGGGGTCCCTCGCCGCTCAGACAGATAAATCCGTCTTCGGAGATACTCATATTTTTTTTTTCCGTCCATGAGTAATTGACGTTTTAAGCCGGGCCTCGCTGCTGAGACCAGGGGTGGTTGCCGCAGAGAGAAATCATAAATACAAATCCCAACTTGTACAGCCGGGATTTGAACCCACAACCTCTCTGTCTCGAGGCCGGCGTCGTGCCTCGAGACCAACCAGCCCCTCCCCCAAATAACATGTTTGTAGGGTGTACACATATTAACTCTTTCCGTTTGGAAGCTTTTTATCAATACAACAGAAGAGATTTCAGAGACAACATTTTGATGGTTTTAAGAGTTAATCTACATATTTATATTTATCTAACACATAACATATATATATGAATTTTTAGATAATTGAACAAATGTGTTAGATTTCATCAATACCAAGATGATACAAGACATAAAAAAGGGGGACTGGTAAGACGCCGGCCTCGAGACGGAGAGGTTGTGGGTTCAAATCCCGGCTACACCAGTTATTTTTATATATTTTTTATTTCTCTCTGCGGCAACCACCCCTGGTCTCAGCAGCGAGACCCGGCTTGAAACGTCAATAACTCATCGACGGAAAAAATATGAGTACCTCCGAAGTCAGAGTTATCTGCCTATGCGGCGAGGGACCCCTGTGCACACGGCTGCCAGGGAAAAATGGATCAACACGCAAAATTCAGTTCCTTGTTTGTAGGGACTTCGCTAGAGGTAAAAGCAGGCGAACGGAAAAAAAAAACATCTAAAAAGAATATTGTTTATGGTTGATAGTTTAGATTAATCAAATTGAGAGTGACGCACTGTGCGGCGAAATGTACAGAAAGAATTAAGTGACGGACAGGAGCCCTATCCGGCAGAGTAGAGAACAATTATTATTGCACGACGTATGAGTTAGGTCAGAGAGAGAGAGAGAGAGAGAGAGAGAGAGAGAGATTATACCTGAAAATGAAGGGATGAATACTGACGGTAGATTCCAACCAGGGACCCAATGGTCTTGACCTCTTTCTGTGGAGTAGACGTAACACGTGACAGCTGTACCAGTAGACGTAACACGTGACAGCTGTACCCAATCGTATCGTTACTAGGACACTCACACGTAAACGTGCAGAAACGTAATGGCAACGTCGAGAGCTACACGCACAAATTACGTGCCTGTGTCGCTATAACTGACAACATAATTCACAAGTTCTGTGATTGTAATCACAGCTTCTTCTACCTTTCAGCTCCCTGTGGAGCTTATGTCTTCAACAAACATTTTCCAAGTCGTTCTGTATCTTGCGATTCCTATAAGATCATTCCATGTCTTTCCCATCATTTTCATCTCTGCTTCTATCTGTCTTCTCCAACAATTCCTTGGTCTTCCCCTTTGTCCCCTGGGGATTCCAAAAAAGGCCTGTTGTGTAATACTCTGTTGGCTTCCGCAGTGTGTGTCATATCCAGCGCCATCGTCTTCGTTATATCTCTTTATCCACTGGTATTTAACTGGTACATTTCCATAATTCTATGTTAGTGATGTTGTCCTGCCATTTCCATCCATTAATCTATTATCTATTAATCTATAGCATCTATTAATCAAAGTCTGTATCTTCATGATTGTCAATTTTGTTGTTCTCCGTGTTTAACAGCCATATAATAGGACCGACTTAACATTTCAGTTGAACATTTTTATTTTTGTGTAATCGCAGCTGTATGTCACTAATACTTTAGTTCATTTGCTCATTTGAGACTTAACAAAAAATATAAAAATGCAAATTGTAATCTACATTAGAGTTCATTAGAAGAGGCTGTGGCGAACGAAAGATAGTTAGAAGAGGCTGTATTTTAAATGTAAAAACATCTGTGGTTAACAATTAAATGTTAACACCGCCACTTGTATGGAGAATGGCAAAGATTTGTATTCCCAAACAAATATTGTATGGCGAACTTAAGGACGGAAACAGACCAAAGGGCAGACCAGAGCTGGGATAAAAGAATGTTTGCAGGGCTTCCTTGAGGGAATTTTCTGTCAGTGAAAGAAAGTGGGAAACTTTGGTGTCCAGATCATAGCAGGTGGGAGAACAAAAAGAAAAAATGGCACAACTTTCAAGGCAGTGCTGATATCAAATTCTGAAGACAAAAGGCGCAAGAGAAAGTATACGGGGCCAGGAACCACGAATACGCCTTCTTCATTCTGCTGACACATCTGTCGATAACATATGTTTTTTTAGATAATTGAGCAAGGAATTACATTTCACCAAAACCAAGATGATACAAGACATGTAAAAATAATACGGTTTGATGAAGGTTCACACTAATCAAATTGAGAGTGACGCACTGTGCGGCGAAACGTACGCGGACGAAATCGGCTTGGCGCACTGTGCGTCGAAACGTACGGAAAGAGTTAAAAGAAAACACCTTAAGAGGTCGTAGCTGCATAGAATCGTAGTTCACACCAACCTCCGATGCCTGCGTCGTTTAACCCAATATATATCCGACTTTCATGATCGCAGAAGATATATCCGACTTTCATGATCGCAGAAGATATATCCGACTTTCATAATCTCAGAAGATATATCCGACTTCATAATCTCAGAAGATATATCCGACTTCATAAACTCAGAAGATATATCCGACTTCATAATCTCAGAAGATATATCCGACTTTCATGATCGCAGAAGATATATCCGACTTCATAATCTCAGAAGATATATCCGACTTCATAAACTCAGAAGATATATCCGACTTCATGATCGCAGAAGTTATATCCGACTTCATGATCGCAGAAGATATATCCGACTTTCATAATCGCAGAAGATATATCCGACTTTCATAATCGCAGAAGATATATCCGACTTTCATAATCTCAGAAGATATATCCGACTTCATAATCTCAGAAGATATATACGACTTCATAATTTCAGAAGATATATCCGATTTCATGATCGCAGAAGATATATCCGACTTTCATGATCGTAGAAGATATATCCGACTTCATAATCTCAGAAGATATATCCGACTTTCATAATCTCAGAAGATATATCCGACTTTCATAATCTCAGAAGATATATCCGACTTTCATAATCGCAGAAGATATATCCGACTTTCATAATCTCAGAAGATATATCCGACTTCATAATCTCAGAAGATATATACGACTTCATAATTTCAGAAGATATATCCGATTTCATGATCGCAGAAGATATATCCGACTTTCATGATCGCAGAAGATATATCCGACTTTCATAATCTCAGAAGATATATCCGACTTTCATAATCTCAGAAGATATATCCGACTTTCATAATCGCAGAAGATATATCCGACTTTCATAATCGCAGAAGATATATCCGACTTTCATAATCTCAGAAGATATATCCGACTTTCATAATCTCAGAAGATATATCCGACTTTCATAATCTCAGAAGATATATCCGACTTTCATAATCTCAGAAGATATATCCGACTTTCATAATCTCAGAAGATATATCCGACTTTCATAATCTCAGAAGATATATCCGACTTTCATAATCGCAGAAGATATATCCGACTTTCATAATCGCAGAAGATATATCCGACTTTCATAATCTCAGAAGATATATCCGACTTCATAATCTCAGAAGATATATACGACTTCATAATTTCAGAAGATATATCCGATTTCATGATCGCAGAAGATATATCCGACTTCATGATAACACTTTGGGGTATCGGATCTCTCCAGAATCCTCCGCTTGCTTTGCCAAGTTGGTTAGTCTTTTTACAAAGTCATCAGGGCGAAATGGAAGACGGTATAGAGTAGTCTTGGTTCTCTGATTCAGACTCAAACAACCAGCTATGAGTCGCTACTACTTTCACCGTATGCACTGTAGTAAGCCTTTCTGGCATTCACCCAATGACTACTAAAGGCATTGATTGACCTTTTCGTCATTTGTCCTTAAAATAAACGTTTTATTGGCGTAGATCAATCTTGTTGTTGTTTATTTGTGCCTTTCCGCTCAAGACATCCGACTTCAGCACGGCATTTTTGAGCTCAAGTTGCCTTCCATCTTTGATGCCTGCTAGCTGGGGGAGTTTTATGTTTTTTTTTTTCGTTCGCCAGTTTTCACCTCTGACGAAGTCCCTAGAGACTATGAACTGAATGTTGCGTGTTAATCCATTTTTCCCTGGCAGCCATGTGCACAGGGGTCCCACGCCGCACAGGCAGATAACTCCGACTTCGGAGATACCCATATTTTTTCCGTCGATGAGTAATTAACGTTTCAAGTCGGGTCGCGCTTCAGAAACTAGGGGTGGTTACCGCAGAGAAAAATCATAAATAAAAATCCCAACCAACCGGGATTTGAACCCACAACCTCTCTTGTCTCGAGGCCGCCGTCTTGCCTCGAGACCAACTAGTTGGGGGAGGAAGTGGTATGTTTACATATACACATATATGGCCCTTTTCGTCTTGTCAGACGGTCTAGTGGAGGCTGTTGTGTATTTTTTTGAGGATTTGTTTTTATCGAGCAGCTTCTCTCGTGGCTAATTCTACCAATGTTTGACAAACACACGCGGTTACAGAATGAACATGTCAGGCCCACTGATCCACAGGGTTTTCTATCCTTTTTCATGAGTCCTTTCTCTTCTAAGTTTTGCCTTAGCAAAACATCTGACCTATGTTTACAGCACTCGGAAAAAAAATGACAAATAATCATCATCATCATGTGCCATACCTGTTGGCGTAGGGGATCATGTCCCTCCACAATCTTCTATCTACAGTGCATCGTATCAGTTCTGTTGTTGACTGTTTTCCATGTCACGACACCAAGCTATCCAGTATTTTCTCTCTTTGTCGCCCGCGATCTCTCTTTCCTTTTATTTTGCCAGTTGTAACCAAGTATTCCAACTGTCCTCTTCTCATGATGTGCCCGAAAAATGTTGATTGCTTCTTTCTGATGTTTTTTAAGAGCTCCCTTTTTGCTGTGAAGTCCCCATTAACGTCGTTAGCTGTAAATAGAAGGTTGTGATTTGTCATGATTATTCTAGGCAATATAAGAAGGTAGTTTGCCATTCCTTTCCTTCTTGGCAGTGACTGTACTAGTCGGAGATCGCAGCCATTGTCTCTATACATGAAATCCTCTGCCTGCCAGCGCGGTGTGGGGACCATAACCGGTAAATACTTGTCGGCTGCTCCCACAACACCATCTACCACCTGCTCCAATGGCTTCACATAACCCTGATGGGGGGGGGGGGGGGCTAAACGGGAGCTCCACCTTGCCCAGGGGTGTCCCGAAGACTAGCGGAGGAAAGGAGACGTCTTACTCCTCCTTTGGTTGGACAGAACTCTACCCCGCTAAACCTACAAAAAATGACAAATAAACAACAGAAAAAAAAAACAAAGAACAATATATGGTCCGAAGTGGGATCGAACCCGTACTCCTTGGCACAGCGCCTTGCCACGAAAAGCCAAAACCCAGGAAGGGAGGGAGGGAGGGAGGGCAGGCAGTTAATTATTCATCACAAAAGTAACTGAAATGTCAGCTATAACTTCTTACAATCAAACATGGCTGTGTCATCACATACGAATCAACACAAACCATATTACTGAAATATGCAAGACATGTCCATTATCAGTGGCACACAGGTGTGACCTTGGTTGGACGTGCCAAGAGTAGAATTTGCCTTGGCAAAGTTTTGTTCACAATCTGTGTACACAACACCCCCATACTTCATCAAAGCAAAGATATCCATTTTGGTGCTGCAACAGAATATTCGATAATTGTAGGCTTAAAAAAAAAACCACTTGACTATCACATATCAATGGTCAGCACCATTATCATCATGTTGCCGTCTCCACATTAAAGTTTGGCTACCATGCAGCGTTATTGCTGCACCACGCCTCTTGCTTTAATAGTGCAAGTCGTCATATGTTGACTTGTCCATCTTTTGATGTTACTCGTCCATGTTAGTCTCGGTCTGCCTCTTTTACCTTGTATTTTCCCTTCCAAGATTACTTTTAGTAGGCTGTTGTGTCTTTTAACATGGTCCAAAAATCGCATTTGTCTTGTTTGAATTGTGCTTAGTTGTTCTCTTTTCATTTTTAGTTGTTTCAAAACATCATCGTTTGTTTTCTTTTCCATCTATCCAACTCTACCTATTCTTCTACATATCTACATTTCATCATTGAGTGCCGTCTCCGCATCGAAGGTTGGCTACCATGGAGCGCCATTCCACTCTATGTCTTGCTTTGATGGTGCAGATTGTCATATGTTGACTTGTCCATCTTTTGATGTTACTCGTCCATGTTAGTCTTGGTCTGCCTCTGCCTCTTTTACCTTGTACTTTCCCTTCCAATATCATTTTTATTAGACTGTTGTGTCTTTTAACATGACCAAAAAATTTCATTTGTCTTGCTCTAATTGTGTTTAGTTCTTTTTTTCATTTGTAGTTTGTTTAAAACTTCCTCGTTTGTTTTCTTTTCTTTCCATCCAATTCTACATATTCTTCTAGAAATCCACATTTCAAAGGCTTTAATTTTCTGTTCTGTTTTCTTGTCTAACGCCCATGTTTCTGCACCATACAGGTATGTTGAGCGGATATAACATATTTCAACGTTGCAGTTTGATAATATCATCTCTGATTTATAAATGCAAGGCCCCGTTGATAACTCTAGACACGACACATGTACATAAAGGTGGTCGGGTCTCTCATAAATGTTTGATCTATGATCGTGTGATATCGAAGTATCGTTTATCAATCTCATTTCAATGTGCGATATTCTATGTCTCTTATAGTTATCTAAAGAATATCAGTTTACTCCAATATAAAAATAGGTCAAAATAGGTAACTAGACACTGGAGATCTAGACAACCTTGACCCTCTAAGGAGGTCACATAATTGTACCGGTTCTGAGCAGATCGACCGGCACCCAGGGCGACAGTGAGTCGATGCTCTGACACGGTGAACGCCCCTTTAGTCTCGCCTATTTTCAGATGTCATGGGCGTAACCTTTCAGCTTTCACGGGATGTTGGGATATCGTTTGATTACTAGAGATTCTTTGGGTTTGTTGAAGAACTTGCCGCGCTCGACCTCTCTCTCTCTCGTTATAACTGTGTCTTTCTTTTGTCCAACTGATATTGATTGACGCGTCACAGGAGAAACGAGATATTTAAAATAGACGCTTATGTCTGCAGATGTTAGGAACCAACATACACATGCAGCGCTGCGGTAAATCTGGTTGCAAAGAGCCAGTAGTGGGGTGTAACGGAGACGTATAATAATAAATGAATATTATTATAGAGGGAAACTTCCGAGGCGATAATCAGCCAATCAATTCAGAGGAAGATGTAAGTTTACAACACTCTGAATTGATTCAGTGGGATGTAACGTACGTTTCTATCATGGCGACGTCTTTACAGAAAATGAAAACAACAGAATACTGGCGTTTCGGCCTACATACGACCTTCTTTAGAATCAGACGTGGTATCGATCTTGTGAGATTTTGGAAGCTTCTATTGTAGAAACAGTAGTGGGGTTTTCTGTTCTGTTTTCTTGTCTAATGTCCATGTTTCTGTATGGTGCAGAAACATGGACATTAGACAAGAAAACAGAACAGAAAATTGAAGCCTTTGAAATGTGGATTGATAGAAGAATAGGTAGAATTGGATGGAAACAAAATATAACAAACGATGAAGTTTTAAAACAACTGAAAATAAAAAGAGAACTACTAAACACAATTAAGACAAGACAAATGAAATTTTTGGGGCATGTTAAAAGACACAACAGCCTACTAAAAGTAATATTGGAAGGAAAAATACAAGGTAAAAGAGGCAGAGACAGACCAAGACTAACATGGACGAGTAACATCAAAAGATGGACAAGTCAATCTATGTCAGCCTGCACCATCAAAGCAAGAAACAGAGTAGAATGGCGATCCATGGTAGCCAACCTTCGTTGCGGAGAAGGCACACGATGATGATGAGTGATGAGGATTGTAGAAACGATTTATGATTTTTGCATGTCTTTTATCCCGACTATCCGCCTCTTCCACTGTCTACTTCTTGCTCTCTGTCCTGATGTTCTGAGGTAGAAAGTTGTTGATGTTGTTTGACCTGGTTTCATTATTACCAAGTGTCCGAACAATTTGATTGATTCCTTGTATCTATATTCTAGACACGGTTTAATTCCTCTCTGTTCTTTGATTTTCACATTGAGTATTCTATCTATATGATATATCTTGTGTTGGGGCCTCGGCAGCCTAGTTGGGAAAACCACCCGACTGGGCTACCGACGTTCGGACAACCCGTGTTCAGTTCCCACTGGAACCAGTGTGAATTGTCCTCGTGGTTGGAAAAAAAAATATCCCCGCGGTCAACCCAGCCGGAGGCAAAAACTGGTACCAGTGTATAGTACTCTGTGAATCAATTCAGAGGAAGCGGTATGTTTACAGCACTAGGGAAAAAAATGACAAATCAACACACAAAAAAGAAAGAACAATAGATGGTCCGAAGCAGGATCGAACTTGTACTCCTTGGCACAGCGCCATGCCACGAAAAGCCAAACGCTAGCGTGGCAAGGCGCTGCGTCAAGGAGCTAGGCCTTGCTTGGTGTATGGAGAATATGGTCTATTTATCTATCTTTCGTTCGCCTGAAGTATTGTCTATATCTGCAATGTCGTTTCCTGTATAAATTTTACTGTCTTTCGTAATTCTTGCAATGTCCTACATAGTTTTGTCTGTAGTGTTGTATCTATGGGCCAATGGATTTTCCTCAGTCTACTATATTCAGTACAATCTTGAAGTATGTGTTCAGCAGTCTGGGGCGCCTGTCCACATGTACAAGTAGTTGAAGTGCCGATCTTGAATGTTAAATACATGGGGATAATGGTGTTAGGGACCATATTTTTCCGTGATCACGTCACATTTTTGGTTGATGTGGTCGGTGTTAACGCTGGACCGCTTTTACTTCTCAGAAAAACATTCTGGTACCCATTTTTAGAGGCTGGGTGAACCTCGAAGCCTTGTTGGTCCGGAAAAAAATATCCGCCTCTTCTGGTGATCGAACCCGAACCTTTATAATCAGGAGGCGAGCAGATGTTGGACTTCTACTTATTCTTTCCTTCCTCATTTGCCTTTCAGCGTCGAGGGGAGATATAATGTGCAGTCTTTTGCTCTTCTTTTGGCCTCTCCTGCTGTTATGTTTCCAAGTGTTTCTAATATTCCATTAATCCACCTTTTTTGTGGTAGGCTCTTAAGTCTGGTGTTCTCGAAAGGTTTATTATCACGTGACCAAACCATTTTATTTGTTGTTTCTTTATGTATTCTATTGCGGAAATTATTCCTACCTTTTTTCTCAGTTCTTCATTTCTGATCTTATCTCTCAGACTGTTTCCTGGCATTTGTCTAACGCATATCATCTCGGTAGTGGCTATTTTTCTTATTGTTCTTGTATCTAGGGTCCAGAACTAGCATTGGTATTATAGCACAGCATTGGGATAAGATTGTGTTGTACTAAAAAATACAAACAATGCTGAGCCAGGCAGGACATTCTACGTCATAACGATTAATGAAGACAACATTGACGTCACACTACGGTGGAGCATGCTCGCCTGGGGTAGACACGTTCAACACAGATTGTGTCAGCTGTTATGTGACATGACGTATTGATTGTTCAACCAAATTTTAACACGCTAGCACGATAAAGGATAAGCAAATCATAATATGACAACATAATATGACAACATGATGTTACAATAGCTACCATGTCTTGTGTTGCTGTTGTGCTACTATGTTTCAAATTTACATTTTCTGATGTGGCGGTTTTTGTTTGGAGTCACAATACCTTAGGGCTCTCACAGCTTTTGGATATGGATACCACTGTTCTATTTACTTTGTTTTTTTTTCTCGTGTTTCCTATACCTTCAAAGATAACTATCAGCTCTTTCTTTCTCTCCTTCCTTCCTTCCTTCCTTCCTTCCTTCCTTCCTTCCTTCCTTCCTTCCTTCCTTCCTTCCTTCCTTCCTTCCTTCCTTCCTTCCTTCCTTCCTTCCTTCCTTCCTTCCTTCCTTCCTTCCTTCCTTCCTTCTTCTTCCTTCCTTCCTTCCTTCCTTCCTTCCTTCCTTCCTTCCTTCCTTCCTTCCTTCCTTCCTTCCTTCCTTCCTTCCTTCCTTCCTTCCTTCCTTCCTTCCTTCCTTCCTTCCTTCCTTCCTTCCTTCCTTCCTTCCTTCCTTCCTTCCTTCCTTCCTTCCTTCCTTCCTTCCTTCCTTCCTTCCTTTTGTCCCTTTATTTCTTTAATCTTTCTTTCTTTCTTTGTTCCTTCCTTCCTTCCTTTCTTTCTTTCGTTCACGTTCAATCGATGGCCACTAAAGGAATTGATTGTCCACTTTGTTACTCGTCCTTAGGAACATTAAGTTAGCGTAGATGTGTTGTGTTGTTGTTTACTTGCTGCTTTCGGTCCAAAACATCCGACGTCATCATGGCATATAAAGTAACGTCTTGCGTTCTCTCTTCGATCCTTAATCGCTTGGTCAGACTTGACTGATTAGTCTGTTTCTAGAGGCACCGCAAAGAGGCGGAGTAGGTTCTGGATGCTTCTGGTTCAACGATTCTGGCTCAAGCCGTCAGCTGTGAGACGCCTTGTCTAGACCAGCTTGGGTCACGAACAAGACTGCGTTTGAGATTTTCACAAGTTCCCCAATAATTTGTCATGCATGGTTGTTTCTTTGGGTCATATTCATGGTTTTAGCGTGTTGATAGTCGTAATTTGGATTGCACAGTGTCTTCCTCATTTTTTTGTTTTGTTTTGGAAAGCTGCTTTTAGCCTGAGCCATAGGTCTAGTGACGTCATAGCATACAAGAGAGACACAAAAAGAGGAGAAGGACACAGTGCTCGAGACAGACCATGAAAATGTTGGAGTAACAACATCAGAGAAACTCTACAACAGCATCTAGTGTCAACGGCTGAACATAGCTCGAGGCAGACCAAAACAATGTTGGAGTAACCACATCAGAGAAACTCTACAACAGCATCTAGTGTCAATGATTGAACATAGCTCAAGGCAGACCAAGACTAGGTTGGAGTAACAACATCAGAGAAACTCTACAACAGCATCTAGTGTCAACGGCTAGACTGTCAGAAGAGCAAGAACCAAAACTCTGTATCTCCCTCGACACCAGAAGCGAGAGAATGAAAATAATAGAGAAGTCGAAACTCGACAGTTGCTTTCAAACAAACCAATCTACCTGATGAAGACTTTTTCAGACACGTCGCAGTTTAGTCTCTTCTCTAACCAGGTTTAGCTGCTTAATAGTGGAAGCGCGGGGGGCGGGCAAAAAAATGTAGAGCTGCGATAAAGCTGGTAGCAGGGCGCCAATTTTGTTCTCAATTGTTTTCTGAAGAAGGCCGCGCGTTGGCCGAAACGTCAGAATTTTGTTGTGTTCCTTTTATAGAAAGCTGCCACCATTTTTTTTTTTTTTTTTGCATTCGACCAGCATTCTCCCGTTGTGAGCGGACAGTTTTATTCCTACTACAACTAAGTCTGTTTCTATATTTTTTTTTTATACATACATATACTCTATTTCCACCTTTGACCTAACTTTCATCATGTAACACATCCCTCTCTCGTTTCATCATTTCATCTCTTGCCCCTCTACTTCCATTGACCTGCTTGTCCCTATCATCGTAGATGTAAAAAAAAATAAATAAAAGTAAAGAGCCCCTGTCACGCCAAGTGGCGTATAGGGAATATGGTGTTAGTGACCATAAATTTTAGAGACCTGCAGCACATGATTTTTGGGGTAATGTGGTCGGTATTACGCCCGTGCAGCTTTACTTTCCCAGAAAAACAATCCGGTACCCATTTAAGCAGGGTGAACCCGGAAGTCGTTGGTTGGGATCGATTGTCCTTTGTAACCAGTTGACTAACCACTGAGCTATCGCGGTCGCATATCTCATCATAGATGGAGGAATATTTATCTGCCTCTCATCGTTTGTTCTTGTTCTTGTTTTCTGTAGAAGGCTGCATGTGTGCCGAAACGTCAGTATTTTGTTGTGTTCCTTTTAAAGCTGTCTCCTTACCTTGTAGGAGTGTTAAGTTATACCCCACTACTCTCCCTTAGCTGCTCAACACAATTCCTTAGCTGCTCAACACAATTCCTTAGCTGCTTAACACGATTTTATGTTTTATTTTACTATTCAAACAGACATGACGGGCGAGTATTTGTTTTAAGGGACTGTCTACAGATTACACTGGATGGAGCCGCGATAGCTCAGTGTTTAGTGAACTGGACTACAGAAGACAAGAGGTAGGGTTCGATCCCAACCGACGGTTTCCGGTTTCACCCAGCCTTAACTCTTTCAGTACGGAAGCTTTTTTTTAATCAACGCAACGAAAGAGATTTCAGAGATAAAATTGTTCATGGTTTTAAGAATCAATATACATATTTATATAAAACATAACAGTTATATATGAATTTATTAGAAAATTGAACAAGGTATTAGATTTCTACAACAGCATCTGGTGTCAACGACGAAAGTTAGGTCAAATGTGGAAATAGAGTATATGTATGTATAGAAAAAAATATAGAAATAGACTTAGTTGTGGTAGGAATAAAACTGTCCGCTCACAGAAGATCCTAAAGATCTACAACAATTACTTAATGTAATAAACAAGACAAGAAAAAAATATGGACTAGATATGAATATAAAAAAGACTAAAACTATGATCATAAACAAAGAAAATTCTCAAGACCTAAAATTAAATATCAAAGTTGAAGGAATACATCTAGAGACAGTCCAGATCTACAACTACCTCGGACATACTATAACCAGTGATGGAAAATGTACAATTGAAATAAATAAAAGAATAGGAATGGCAAAAAGTAATTTCAATGCCACGAAAAATATACTAACATCAAAACAAATAACACCAGGGCTGAAACTAAGAATAGCAAAATGTTACATCTTCTCAATATTCCTGTATGGTGCAGAAACATGGACATTAGACAAGAAAACAGAACAGAAAATTGAAGCCTTTGAAATGTGGATTTCTAGAAGAATATGTAGAATTGGATGGAAAGAAAAGAAAAAAAAACGAAGAAGTTTTAAAACAATTAAAAATGAAAAAAGAACTACTAAACAAAATTAGAACAATACAAATGAAATTTTTTGGTCATGTTAAAAGACACAACAGTATAATAAAAGTAATATTAGAAGGGAAAATACACGGTAAAAGAGGAAGAGGCAGACCAAGACTAACATGGACGAGTAACATCAAAAGGTCAGCCTTTGGCAGTCTGCAACATCAAAGCAAGAGACATAGTGGAATGGCGCTCCATGGTAGCCAACCTTCGATGCGGAGAGGGCACTCAATGATGATGATTAGATTTCACCTTAACCATAATGATACAAGACCTGTAAAAAGAATATGCTTTGATGACGGTGTACACTAGTCAAGTTGAAAGTGACGCACTGTGCAGCGAAACGTGCGGAAAGAGTTAAATGGGTACCTGATTTTTTTTCTGGGAAAGTAAAGCGGCACGGGCGCAATACCGACCACATTACCCCAAAAATCATGTGCTGAAGGTCTGTAAAATGTATGGTCACTGACACCATATTCCCTATACGTCACTTGGCGTGACGGGGGCTCTTTACTTTTATTTTAATTTCTTTTTTTTTAACCACAGATTGCACTCCTTTATTATTCTCAGCACAAACTACACAAACAAGCCGCATCTACGCCTATTTAACGCCCTTTTCAAATTAGGACGTGGGAAGGAGTCTAGTCGTTTGACGAGCACAGGAAGAGATCAAAGGAAGAGTGCGTCTTTCACAACATGTGTGCTCACGGTGTAGCTGACGACGTGGTTAGAAATAGTAATTTCCACGGTCCACCGGTGGGGACAAAACATGTTTACCTGTTGTTACCTGCCAGGCGGTGTGTAACTAGTTATTTATCCTCGGGTCCCCCCCCCCCCCCGCCTAAAAGATGAAAGTGTTTTCGTGAAGGTTACATTCCAACCTTAGCGATATCTCTTCTCCTCCTACTTCGCCCCCCCCCTCCCCCTCTTCATTCTTCTTCTAAAGCAGCAATGTCTTTCAGAAGCCTTGAAAAGTTGTGGAAATCATAACTCATCAGCACAAACACAAAACTTAGGCTATTCAAATCAAATGTACTATCAACCCTTACGTATGCGTGTGAAAGCTGGAAAACAACAAGAGGTCTAGAAACAAAGTTGAAGGCATTCGAGAATAAATGTTTAAGGAGAATACTTGGTATAGCATGGAACGAATTCAAAACAAACGAGGAAATTAGAGAAATCGCCAATCAACCACTAATACTTTCAGTAATAAAGAAAAGACGATGGTCATATGTTGGACATGTAATAAGGAGAGATAATAACCGAATAACAAAGCAAGCCCTCATGTGGGAAACAGGTAAGAGGAAAAGAGGCTGAACCAAAGAGACACTGAGAAGAATATTGATCAGAGAGGCAAAAGCAGCGGGGATCGGCTCCCTCAATGAGATAGAGCTGCTTGAACAGAACAGAAACAAATGGCGAGATTTGATAAAAGATCTTTACAAGGATTGAAAACTGCTAGAATAAAAATTCAGATAAGAGATGGAGTATCTTGGTTTATGCCCTATGGGCCGGCTACGACTCGAAAGATCATTAGATAGATATATTCTTCTTCACCTCTTTCTACTTGCCTTTGTTTATTCCTTCGTCTCTTTCTTCTTATCTTCAACCTCCTCAACTATTAATGTACTCTCCTCTATCTACAATTCTTTTCTACTTATTTTATTTTTACCATATCTTTATCCACCCCTCATCCTTTAATCGAACACTTTGGTGACCCTCGTCGTCTCCTCGTGAAATACATAGACAGTTAAATAAGAGACAAACATATTCAATGGAATACAAAACTGTGATATTGTTTTCTTTAAATTATATCGTTCGGTTCTTACTAATTTTAGATAAGTGATAAGGTGGAGGCCAACGATGCACAATAGTACCAGGGCTGAAAGTAGTCAGCGACTCATAGCTGATTGCTAGCATCAGGCTCATCGACGGTAGATCCATCTTCCAGTTGTTCCTCTGGAATCAGACATACAAGTCCCACTAAGGGAATAGGATTGAGAGCGAAGGCAAATCCGTACCAAGAAATGCCTTAACCGAAGTCGGACATTACAAGCCGAAAGGCTTTGAGTAACATAAAATAAAAACATAGCAAAAGAAATGGTCTAAATAACGAAACTGAAAAAAAACTCAAGCACCTGCGGCCGTAACAACAACATTGAAGGCCAATGGACTGATCAAGACCTAACCTCGACTTCCTTGTCGCTAGAAGGCTGCCCTGTTAGTAACCTGCGTCAAAGCAGGATGGCTAACAGAAGCCTCCTCCTTGTTCCCTATAGTGCTGGCTCTTACTGATAAGGACGACCTATTTTTGTAGTACTTCTAGCCATCACATGTCACAACTTTCCAGCTTAAGTCTGGAACAGACCTATTTGTGTAGTACTTCTAGCCATCACATGTCACAACTTTCCAGCCATAGTCTGGAACAGACCTATTTGTGTAGTACTTCTAGTCATCACAAGTCACAACTTTCCAGCCATAGTCTGGAACAGACCTATTTTTGTAGTACTTCTAGCCATCACAAGTCACAACTTTCCAGCCATAGTCTGGAACAGACCTATTTTTGTAGTACTTCTAGTCATCACAAGTCACAACTTTCCAGCCATAGTCTGGAACAGACCTATTTTTGTAGTACTTCTAGTCATCACAAGTCACAACTTTCCAGCCATAGTCTGGAACAGACCTATTTTTGTAGTACTTCTAGTCATCACAAGTCACAACTTTCCAGCCATAGTCTGGAACAGACCTATTTTTGTAGTACTTCTAGCCATCACAAGTCACAACTTTCCAGCCATAGTCTGGAACAGACCTATTTTTGTAGTACTTCTAGTCATCACATGTCACAACTTTCCAGCCATAGTCTGGAACAGACCTATTTGTGTAGTACTTCTAGTCATCACAAGTCACAACTTTCCAGCCATAGTCTGGAACAGACCTATTTGTGTAGTACTTCTAGTCATCACAAGTCACAACTTTCCAGCCATAGTCTGGAACAGACCTATTTTTGTAGTACTTCTAACCATCACAAGTCACAACTTTCCAGCCATAGTCTGGAACAGACCTATTTGTGTAGTACTTCTAGTCATCACAAGTCACAACTTTCCAGCCATAGTCTGGAACATACCTATTTTTGTAGTACTTCTAGTCATCACAAGTCACAACTTTCCAGCCATAGTCTGGAACTAGACGTACTCCAACTATTCCAGTAAAAGCTGGGAATGACAAGAAAGCCATTACGACCCGCCACACTCCATTTTGAGTCCAATGGCTTCTGCTCGTATCAGCTCGTGGCATTAACAACAAGAACAACGAAGGCAACGGTTGGGCGGGCAGGTCATGTGGCTAAAGCCATTTTATCTGTTGTTTATTTATGTATCTATGGACAAAGTCTTTTTGATGTCTTGAAACAACCTTCTTTCTGATCTCGTTGTCCTGGAACAGTAAGTAAGTAAAGTACCTCCGTCACGACAAGTGGCGTATAGGGAAATATGATGTTAGTGACCCTATATTTTACAGACCTTCAGCACATGATGTTTGGGGTAATGTGGTCGGTATTACGCCCGTGCTGCTTTACTTTCCCAGAAAAAAATATCCGGTACCCATTTAAGGCTGGGTGAACCTGGAAGCCGTCGATTGGGATCGAACCCTACCCCTTGTCCTTTGTAGTCCAGTTCACTAACCACTGAGCTATCGCGGCTCCATATCCTGGAACAGTGCCTTCCATTATTGTTCTTTTCAGCACGTTGTCTTTTGACGTGATCATAGTATTTTAATTTTAACGCACGCACACACGCATTTACTCAGTTTAGATAAAGCATGACAATGTTAGTGGATGAAGAGTTGGGGTCGGAATGGAAGATTGGAGTATCGAGAGCGAGGTCAAAAACAGAACGTGACCAGGGGTCACTGCCTAGTGGTCACGTGATGAATCGAGGTAGCCAATAGCAAGATTGAACTCCATGCAAACCATATTCTGATTGGTTCACGACCTGGAGAGAACTGTCAACTTCATCATGAAAACGGGACTGCGGATCTTACCCCATGAACCAAAGACCAGGTGGAAGATCTCTCCTACCAGGACGGGGTGGGTGCAACAGGTGGAAGTGTTGAATAATTTAAGAGGTGCCCCAAATGTCTAACGTAGTGGTGAGCCATGCCAATAAGAGCCCCATTCAAAACTCAACCACGGGGAAGGACACCCCTAGAAAACAAACTACTGCTGTCAAGCAGTCACTATCGGGAGAAGGAAAAGCTGTGGGAGGACAACCACGCAGAAACCACGGGCAGGGTGGGCCTCAATATTCCTGGCCGGCATCCTCCCTACAAGGAGAACTCCTACGTCAAACTAAGATCCAGCCTGCCGAAGATGAAGTGTGTCAGCCACGGCGCAGGTTTAGGGTCCAAATCAGGACACACACACATTTACAAGTGTTGACAATGCGACCAGTCCATCGTTTGCCCTGATGTTGTTCTTACTCCTCCATATACAAGTACTGACCATGCGATCAGTCCATCATTTGTCCTGATGTTGTTCTTACTCCTCCATATACAAGTACTGACCATGCGACCAGTCCATCATTTGTCCTGATGTTGCTCTTACACCTCCATCACGAAACATGATAACGAGTAGAGATGATCACAAGGCTTGAACGATGAAGAAGAAACAGGCTGTAATAACCGATAATTTCAAACGACATCATTTAAATGAGAGTATTACAAACGCTTCACTGTTCAAGTGTCTCTAAATTTCATCATCATCATTGAGTGCCGTCTCCGCATCGAAAGTTTGCCTACCATGGAACGCCATTCCACTCTATCACTTGCTTTGATGGCGCAGATTGCCATAGGCAGACCTGTCCATCTTTTGATGTTATCCTGCTTCTATCTAAGATTTTCTAATTTTCCTACTTGGTATAAAGTCCTAACATTCCAAGTAGTTATTTTTAGCTCGTTCTTATGACAATAGTTAGAATATCTCTCCATGGCTTTCTCTGGAATGTTACGTGATGAGGCTCCAATCTCTTTCACGGTGATCTGCCATATTTGTCTTTCGTGTTCTGAATATGCCTCACGTGTGCCACACACTTTGCTGTTTTTTGCTTTCTGGGCCGTTGATCATTTCTGATTCTTCCGCCCCATCCACCGTCGCAGACTTTTCACATTCGGGTTGAACATACCCGCCCGGCGCCATTGTTGTCGAAATATGTGTTTGCCTGTCGAACTGCGAACACAGGACACAAAGAAGAATAAATCATATTCCACTTAAATATCGGTAAAGTTCACAGTCCATCCATGCGTCAGAATTACTTCTGAAAAACATACACCAAAACGCGGAAAAACAACACATTATTTCACAACTAGACTGTCGCGTAAATCATTTAAATATATCAGCAAGAGCTGAGTTATAAAAACGACCAACACGTAGCCGCCATGACATATCTAAATTTGCGGAATTATAATTGAAATGCCACTTGGGGTTGATGAAGGAAGGACTAACCTACGGCGCCAAGTACTATCGTTACGCCCCTGGTAAGAAGAAAGTAATTGAAAAGGAACAAAATAGAAGTTTGCCCTTTCTTTCACCTGTAGTGATTACAACACCTTAGCACTATTCTGCTCTTGTTTCAGTTCCTCGTACAAGGGTTATTTTCACAAGTTTGTACGCACTCAACCAGAAATCTGGCAATGTGATTGCTCGATTGTTTTCTATGTGTTTGTTATTTATTTATGGACTTTCGCCAGAACTATATCAATAACTTGTTTCCTTATATATTTCTATGTATATACTATAATTATATTTATCTTTGGCTCTCGTCTCGGAAGTTTCCTCCAAAAATAAATATTGTCTGATCTCTTATGATCTCTTATGATTTGTTATGATCTCTTATGATCTCTTATGATCACTTATGATTTGTTATGATCTCTTATGATCTCTTATGATCTCTTATGATTTGTTATGATCTCTTATGATCTCTTATGATCTCTTATGATCTCTTATGATTTGTTATGATCTCTTATGATCTCTTATGATTTGTTATTTCAGCATTTCAGAAAATGAAAAAAAATATGTTATATAACAAATCTATGTCAATATAAATGAGAAAGAGAGTTCATCGGTGCTATATAGAACTAATTCTGGCATATGGAAGCGAATCATGGACAGTAGACAAACATATGAAAAGACGATTAGAGGCCACAGAGATGGGATTTCTCAGAAGAATGTTGAAAGTTCCCTGGACAGCTAAAAAGACCAATGAGAAAGTTCTCAAAGAGGCCAACACAAAATTGGAGCTACTAAAAAAAACATCAGAAAGAAACAATTAATATTTTTCGGGCACATCATGAAAAGAGGAAGTTGGAATACTTGGTTATAACTGGCAAAATAAAAGGAAAGCGAGATCACAGACAACAAAGAGAGAAAATACTGGATAGCTTGGTGTCATGGCATGGAAAACATTCAACAACAGAACTGATACAATGCACTGTAGATAGAGGATTGTGGAAGGACATGATCGCCTACGCCATCAGGTATGGCACATGGGGATGATGATGATCTGTTAGGATTTTCTTCACTGTAACTATTTAGAAGCCAACTTCGGACAAGTACGTCAGGGAAGTGAGACTTATCTTGTTCCCTCTCAGACGGTCTAATACATTACAACTATGTTGTTATATTTTCGTGTGAATCTATATATTTTTGTGTTATGTCTATAGTACAAGCTGAAGCCTTACTGAGCCGCAACGTTGTTATTGCTTTTGTGCAAAAAACACCTGCGTAAAGCTGTAACCATACCCCTTTTTCACTAAAAAAAAAAAGAAAAAAAGTGTCGTTCCTGTAAGGTTTACAGGGTGCGGCGATAGCTTGATTGGTTAGTGATGATGATGGTGGATTGCCACGAGTTGATGCGAGCATGTTGCCCTTCGACTCATACGATGTGGCGGGTCGTAATGGCTTTCTTGACATTCCCGGCTCTTACTGGAGAAGTTGGATTTCGTCTGTCCCAGGCTACTAGTCCAGTCCAGAGGTACTGCAATACTGGGTCCTCTATATCAGTAACAGCCACCACTACAGGGAACACGGCGATCCTAGCTTCTGTTAGCCAGTCTGTTTTGACGCAGACTTTCCAGTGGAGACCACGAGGAGGTAGAACTGCTAGGTCTTGGTCGGCTGATGGTGCGCCGACCCTGCTATTGTGATCGCAGGTCGCAGGCGCTTATACTCCCCCACAATTGGTTAGTGAACTGGACTACAAAGGTCAAGAAGTCAAGCTCGATCCTGATCGACGGTTTTCAGGTTCACCAAGGCTTAAATGGGTACCGGATTTTTTTCCCTGGGAAAGTAAAGCGGCACGGAGTCATACTGACCACATTACCCCAAAAATCATGCGCGGAAGGTCTATACAAGTTATGTTAATAACACCATATTCCCTATACGTCACTTGGAGTGACGGGGCTCTTTACATTTTTGTTACTATCAGGTTTTTGATCGCCTACGTCAACCGGTATGGCGCATGATGATGATCAGGTTTACAGCAGCTTAGTATTTGTATGTATGCTCATGCCCTTACCCCCGGAAACTATCACAGGTCTTGTCATGTCTGATGTTGTCATGTCTGATGCTGTCATGTCCGCTGCTGTCATGTCCGCTGCTGTCATGTCTGATGTTGTCATGTCTGTGTACTGTTATGTCCGCTGTTGTCATGTCCGTTGTTGTCATGTCTGTGTACTGTTATGTCCGCTGTTGTCATGTCTGTGTACTGTTATGTCCGTTGTTGTCATGTCTGTGTACTGTTATGTCCGCTGTTGTCATGTCTGTGTACTGTTATGTCCGTTGTTGTCATGCCTGTGTACTGTTATGTCCGCTGTTGTCATGTCTGTGTACTGTTATGTCCGTTGTTGTCATGTCTGTGTACTGTTATGTCCGCTGTTGTCATGTCCGTTGTTGTCATGTCTGATTTTGTCATGTCTGTGTACTGTCATGTCCGCTGTTGTCATGTCCGTTGTTGTCATGTCTGCTGTTGTCATGTCCGCTGTTGTCATGTCTGCTGTTGTCATGTCCGTTGTTGTCATGTCCGTTGTTGTCATGTCCGTTGTTGTCATGTCTGCTGTTGTCATGTCCGCTGTTGTCATGTCCGTTGTTGTCATGTCTGCTGTTGTCATGTCCGTTGTTGTCATGTCCGCTGTTGTCATGTCTGCTGTTGTCATGTCCGTTGTTGTCAGGTCCGTTGTTGTCATGTCTGCTGTTGTCATGTCCGTTGTTGTCATGTCTGCTGTTGTCATGTCCGTTGTTATGTCCGATGTTGTCATGTCTGTGTACTGTCATGTCCGCTGTTGTCATGTCCGTTGTTGTCATGTCTGCTGTTGTCATGTCCGTTGTTGTCATGTCTGCTGTTGTCATGTCCGTTGTTGTCATGTCTGTGTACTGTCATGTCCGCTGTTGTCATGTCCGTTGTTGTCATGTCTGTGTACTGTCATGTCCGCTGTTGTCATGTCCGTTGTTGTCATGTCTGTGTACTGTCATGTCCGCTGTTGTCATGTCTGCTGTTGTCATGTCTGATGTTGTCATGTCTGTGTACTGTTATGTCCGCTGTTGTCATGTCTGTGTACTGTTATGTCCGCTGTTGTCATGTCCGTTGTTGTCATGTCTGATTTTGTCATGTCTGCTGTTGTCATGTCCGCTGCTGTCATGTCTGATGTTGTCATGTCTGCTATCTTCATGTCCGCTGTTGTCATGTCTGCTGTTGTCATGTCCGCTGTTGTCATGTCTGATGTTGTCATGTCTGCTGTTGTCATGTCCGCTGCTGTCATGTCTGATGTTGTCATGTCCGCTGCTGTCATGTCTGATGTTGTCATGTCCGCTGTTGTCATGTCTGATGTTGTCATGTCTGCTGTTGTCATGTCCGCTGCTGTCATGTCTGATGTTGTCATGTCCGCTGTTGACATGTCCGCCGTTGTCATGTCCGCTGTTGTCGTGTTCGCTGTTGTCGTGTCCGCTGTTGTCATATCCGCTGTTGTCATGTCCGCTGTTGTCATGTCTGATGTTGTCATGTCTGATGTTGTCATGTCTGATGTTGTCATGTCTGATGTTGTCATGTCTGATGCTGTCATGTCCGCTGCTGTCATGTCTGATGTTGTCATGTCTGCTGTTGTCATGTCTGATGTTGTCATGTCTGATGTTGTCATGTCTGATGTTGTCATGTCTGATGTTGTCATGTCTGCTATCTTCATGTCTGCTGTTGTCATGTCCGTTGTTGTCATGTCTGATTTTGTCATGTCTGCTGTTGTCATGTCCGCTGCTGTCATGTCTGATGTTGTCGTGTCTGCTATCTTCATGTCCGCTGTTGACATGTCCGCCGTTGTCATGTCCGCTGTTGTCGTGTTCGCTGTTGTCGTGTCCGCTGTTGTCATATCCGCTGTTGTCATGTCCGCTGTTGTCATGTCTGATGTTGTCATGTCTTATGTTGTCATGTCTGATGTTGTCATGTCTGATGTTGTCATGTCTGATGTTGTCATGTCCGCTGTTGTCATGTCTGATGTTGTCATGTCTGATGTTGTCATGTCTGATGTTGTCATGTCTGATGTTGTCATGTCCGCTGTTGTCATGTCTGATGTTGTCATGTCTGATGTTGTCATGTCTGATGTTGTCATGTCCGCTGTTGTCATGTCTGATGTTGTCATGTCTGATGTTGTCATGTCTGATGTTGTCATGTCCGATGTTGTCATGTCCGCTGTTGTCATGTCTGATGTTGTCATGTCTGATGTTGTCATGTCTGATGTTGTCATGTCTGATGTTGTCATGTCTGATGTTGTCATGTCCGATGTTGTCATGTCCGCTGTTGTCATGTCCGATGTTGTCATGTCCGATGTTGTCATGTCCGCTGTTGTCATGTCTGATGTTGTCATGTCCGCTGTTGTCATGTCCGATGTTGTCATGTCTGATGTTGTCATGTCTGATGTTGTCATGTCCGCTGTTGTCATGTCTGATGTTGTCATGTCTGATGTTGTCATGTCCGATGTTGTCATGTCCGATGTTGTCATGTCCGCTGTTGTCATGTCCGCTGTTGTCATGTCCGCTGTTGTCATGTCCGATGTTGTCATGCCCGCTGTTGTCATGTCCGCTGTTGTCATGTCTGATGTTGTCATGTCTGATGTTGTCATGTCTGATGTTGTCATGTCCGATGTTGTCATGTCTGATGTTGTCATGTCTGATGTTGTCATGTCTGATGTTGTCATGTCCGATGTTGTCATGTCCGATGTTGTCATGTCCGCTGTTGTCATGTCTGATGTTGTCATGTCTGATGTTGTCATGTCTGATGTTGTCATGTCTGATGTTGTCATGTCTGATGTTGTCATGTCCGATGTTGTCATGTCCGATGTTGTCATGTCCGATGTTGTCATGTCCGATGTTGTCATGTCCGATGTTGTCATGTCCGCTGTTGTCATGTCCGCTGTTGTCATGTCCGCTGTTGTCATGTCCGCTGTTGTCATGTCGCTGCTGTCATGTCCGCTGCTGTCATGTCTGCTGTTGTCATGCAGCTGCTGTGTATTTCCGGTACAATTATGTCAGCCTTTTGTTCGAACGACTAATATTTGGTAATCATCATCATCAAGTACCGAGCCTGCTGGCGTAGGTGATCATGTCTCTCCACAGTTTTCGATCTCGACAGTTATTTATCATTTCTGTTGTTGACCTTCTGCCAAGCTATTCTCTTAAGCTGTCTGTTATATTTTTCTCTTTGCTTTCCTCTATCTCTTCGTCCCTCAATTTTCCCAGTTGTTACAATATATTCCAGTTGTTTTCTTCTCATTACATGGCCAAAAAATGATGATTGTTTCTTCCTAATATTGGAAATTAGCTCTCTTTTTGCTTTGGCCTCTTTCAGAAAGTTTTTATTACTCTTCTTAGCTGTCCATGGTATTCTCAACATTCTTCTGTAAAACCACATTCCGTAAACAAACCGACGGAAAGTAACAGAAAACCACCGTCGTAACTTCTTTGTACAATCATGAATTTAAATATTTGGTAATAGGAAACTCAGAATCCAGTTTCTATACACTAATTCGCAATCGGTGTTACAGTCTAGTGCGAATAGTAGCGTTTGGCTTTTCGTGGCAAGGCGCTGTGCCACTGAGTACGGGTTCGATCCTGAGTTGGTCCATATTTTTTTCTATTGTTGATTATTTGTCAATTTTTCCGAGTTGTGTAAATATACCTCTTCCTCTGAATTGATTTACAGTCTAGTGCCCCAGTTTGTTACGGATCCAGAGTCCTTTGACCTGTTGACCTGTCGACCTTCGCCCAGTTGCCCCAGTCGTGTGACGATGATGTACGTAGATGACCTCTGAAGAGCGTTATTCTCTTTGAAAAGTGAGGTGGGGGGGGGGGGGGTTTGATGAAAAACTGTGGTGAAATACACATCTCCCTAGTTGCAAAATATGACGTCAAAGGGGCATGAGTTCAAATCTGGTTCAGGCAGTTAATTTTTTCTCTGTTGTTGTTTGTGGATTTTTCTCCGAGTGCCGAAAAACAACTTGTGCTCTTGTATATTTATTTGGAGATGTCACCTTGGAAGTTTCCCCTCTTTGATGTATGACTATTTTGTTGTTTTGCAAATTTTGCCTATTTTTTTGTTAGACACGATCCTCTTAACCTTAGACCTTTCAGGTTATATTAGACCGATATAGCCACCCAAAAATAAAAGTGAAAGCCACTATCTTCTTCTTCTTCAGCTTTCCTTCCTCATTTGCCTTTTAGCGTCGAGGGGAAATATAATTTGCGGTCTTTTGCTCTTCTGTTCGCCTCTGCTGCTGTTATGTTTTCTAGTGCTTATAGTATTCCGTCGATTAATCTTTTTCGTGGTCGACCCTTGGGTCTGGTGTTCTTGCAACGTTTGTTGAAGGCTCGTTGTGTTGTGTTTTGATTTTTCTGTCGTGTCACATGGTCAAACCATTTTATCTGTTGTTTCTGTATGTATTCTATGGCGGGGGTTATTCCTAGCTTTTTTCTCAGTTCTTCATTTCTGATCTTTTCTCTGACTGTTTCCTGTCATCCGTCTGACACATTTTATCTCAATAGCTATCAATTGCTGTATAATGAAGGTTTGCAGCAGTCTGCGATTCCTTCCTTCATCATCCCCTATCGCGGGTTCTAAGACACTACAGACAGATAACCTTCAACTTTGACCGTTATCCCGGAGGGGCAGGGAGGGACACAGACTACTATTTTCATCAGCAGAGCTGGATGTTGGCAGAAACACATAGCTGGCTGCTCGAACCAGGTTCGGTAAATTAGAACTATCCAGGTCCTACTCCACCTCATCGCGGTGCCTCTAGGAACAGACTGACAAGTCTAGTCTGCCCAAGCGAGTAATGATTGAAGGAGGGAAGGCAACCTTTATTTCACTAATGCTATGCTAAAGTCGGGTGTGTTGGACAGTCGTAAATATCACAGTTCTACAGAAAACCTCAACACAACGCATTTACGCCCACTTAACGTCCTATTGAGGACTTATGTCAAAGAGGTCAATCAATTCTTTTAGTAGTCAATCCATTTTAATAATCAATTCTTTTAGTAGTCAATCCATTTTAATAATCAATTCTTTTAGTAGTCAATCCATTTTAATAATCAATTCTTTTAGTAGTCAATCCATTTTAATAATCAATTCTTTTAGTAGTCAATCCATTTTAATAATCAATTCTTTTAGTAGTCAATCCATTTTAATAATCAATTCTTTTAGTAGTCAATCCATTTTAATAATCAATTCTTTTAGTAGTCAATCCATTTTAATAATCAATTCTTTTAGTAGTCAATCCATTTTAATAATCAATTCTTTTAGTAGTCAATCCATTTCAATAATCAATTCTTTTAGTAGTCAATCCATTACAATAATCAATTCTTTTAGTAGTCAATCCATTTTAATAATCAATTCTTTTAGTAGTCAATCCATTTCAATAATCAATTCTTTTAGTAGTCAATCCATTTCAATAATCAATTCTTTTAGTAGTCAATCCATTTCAATAAACAATTCTTTTAGTAGTCAATCCATTTCAATAATCAATTCTTTTAGTAGTCAATCCATTTCAATAATCAATTCTTTTAGTAGTCAATCCATTTCAATAATCAATTCTTTTAGTAAAAAGTAAAGTCCCTGTCACACCAAGTGACGTATAGGTAATATGGTGTTAGTGACCATAATTTTACAGACCTTCGGCACAAGATTTTTGGGATAATGTTTTCGATATTACGTAGTGCCGCTTTACCTCCCCCCTCCCCAAAAAAAAAAAAAAAAAAAAAAATCCGGTACTATTTAAGGCTGGGTGAACCCGGAAGCCGTCGATTGGGATCAAACCCTACCTCTTGTCCTTTGCAGTCCAGTACACTAACCACTGAGCTATCGCAACTCCAAACTATTTTAGTAGTCAACTCAATTCAATCAATTCTTTTAGTAGTCATCTCAATTCAATCAATTCTTTTAGTAGTCAACTCAATTCAATCAATTCTTTTAGTAGTCATCTCATTTCAATCAACTATTTTATTATTCATCTCAATTCAATCAATTCTTTTAGTAGTCATCTCAATTAAATCAATTCTTTTAGTAGTCAACTCAATTTAATCAATTCTTTTAGTAATCATGGGTTGAAGGCCAAAAAACAAACATTATCTCTACCCGGAGCGGGATGGACTGCCTCTGTCTACCAGACACCACTTCTTATTGGTACATAGCTAACCTCTATCTATATCAAGAGTTTTCAGAAACTGGACCGTATCTCTATAACTTGGGTCCTTCTATCATTGACAATTGTTTTTGTAAAAGCATGCACACGAACAAATTAAAACATGTTATATAGTTCTATTTGTAGAGATTTTCCGAACAAATCAAAGCATATTATATAGTTCTATTTGTAGAGATTTTCTGAACAAATCAAAGCATATTATATAGTTCTATTTGTAGGGATTTTCTGAACAAATCAAAGCATATTATACAGTTCTATTTGTAGAGATTTTCTGAACAAATCAAAGCATATTATATAGTTCTATTTGTAGAGATTTTCCGAACAAATCAAAGCATATTATACAGTTCTATTTGTAGAAGTTTTCCGTCGTCGTGTTTTTTTTATATTTTTTTATGTTTTTGTTACAATTACTTCTGTCTTTTTGCTATTGGGACTGAGTTCTTTATTTTTGCTTTCATTCCCTATAATGTTTAACATTTCTTGTAACTCGATTTTCGCTCTTAGCAATTAGGACTAACATTAGCTACTTGAAGTTATTTATATTATGACCTCTAATTGTTATTCCGTGTATGTCCTGTGGAGGATACGCCTATGGCTTATCAAAAGTCTACAATTGTTCAATTACCGTAAAATCTATTTTTTTTTTTAGGGATTCAATAATTACCAAATCGATAGAGATAAAAGAAAGTTGCTGCTTTAAAGAAACCGTATCCTTTGTGTTATATTAAATTATAAACTCGTAACGTCATGGAAAAATCTGAGACTGCGTGCAAAATTTCATGGCAATCCATGAGTTTTTGAGATAATAGGTAAAATTAGAAGCCACGAGTTTGGATGCGCACTATAGCTATTGCTTTCTATTTCATGCAAGTTATTTGTGGTCACAAATGTCACCCATAGATAGGAACACGCTAATTCCTTCTACTCTATATTTTCGTGTCAAAATGAAATCTGAAGAAAATAATGAAAATCATTTAATTTAATTTAATTTACGTCAATTGTGACCTGTGTTTGAGTGAATCTTCTAAAATGTCCAGCAATTTGTCTGAATCTCAGCCTAAAATTGTAAAATTAATGCGTCTGTGATTGTGCCTATTTGTTGAAGAAATTTCGCTGGATTACAATTTATGTGTTCGCATTTTATTGAAGATAATCTTCGCGGACCAAGATTTGTTTTAATTAGGATTGGAATAAAATAAACAGAAAACATTTCATAAACCTGGGTTGGAAGATTTACTATTTGATTACAATTCTAAACTTAAAGTGTTTAAACGTTGTTCATGGAGTAATTTAAAATTAAATAGGTAATCTGGTCGTCAGAGGAGTGTCTGGAAGTGTTTTATTATCAGCTTGTAAATGTTTGAAAGAACAATGAAGAATGTTCTAGTGAAGATTCTTGGGACAGAGAAGAGAAGGACATCGCAACGAATGAAATGTCCTTCAGGACTTAGCCAAGAGATGGGAGAGAGCAATGCTGTTGACAACAGGTATGTTTTGTGATAATGTTGTGATGTTTATTTCTTTGTTTTTTTTATGTATATTGGTAAATATTGACCGATATGTGTTTGTAGATTTTTATAAATTGGATTTTTGTAAAGATTAAGTGTGCAATATTTGAGTGTCGGTAGATTGGTTCATCGGCCATAACTCAGCAACTTACTGGCTCATTCCTTATCAACTCTGTCCATATCAACTCATCCCTTATCAACCCACCCCTTATCCAACCATCCATTATCAAACTCATCTCTTATCAACCAATCCCTTATCAACCCACCCCTTATCAAGCTATCTCTTATCAACTCTTCCCTTAACAACTCCTTCCTTATTAACTCATCCCTTATCAGCTCATCACTTATCAATTCATCCCTTATCAACCCATCCCGTATCAACTCATACCGTATCAACTCATCCTTTATCAACCCATACCGTATAAACTATTCCTTATCAACCCATCCCGTATCAACTCATACCGTATCAACTCATCCCTTATCAACTCATACCATATCAACTCATCCCTTATCAACTCATACCGTATAAACTCATCCCTTATCAACTCATACCGTATCAAGCCATACCGTATCAACTCATCCCTTATCAACCCATCCATTATCAACTCATCCCTTATCAACTCATCACTTATCAATTCATCCCTTATCTACCCATCCCTTATCAAACCATCCCTTATCAACTCATACCGTATCAACTCATCCCTTATCAACCCATTCCTTATCAACTCATACCGTATCAACTCATCCTTTATTAACCCATCCCTTATTAACCAATTCCGACTAAATTGGACCGCTCATCAACGCATCCATCATGAAATCATACCCATCTTCATCAGTTCACCTCTCATAGCTCATTCGTCACCACCAAAACCCCTCATAACCCATTTGTCCTAAATTTATCTAACATAACTCACACTCACCAACAGACCCCTCCTTACTCTTACTCACACTCACCAACTCACCACTCCTAACTCATCCTTCACAGCGGAATCGTCACGAATTAACTCCACACCTAATTAGTTTACATAACTCACTCATAACCAACACACCATTCATAGCTCACTCGTCACCAAACCGCCGTTCAGAACTCACTTATATCTCACATCTCACACCACTAACTCACTCCTCATAACTCACTCGTCACCAAATTGCCTTTCAGATCTCCTTTATATCTCACATCTCACAGTCACTAACTCATCCCCTCATAACTCACTCGTCACCAACTCGCCCCCTCATAAATCACTCGTCACCAGCTCACCCCTTCATAACTCACTCGCCACCAACGCATCCCCTCATAACTCACTCGTCACCAACGCACCCCTTCATAACTCACGCGTCACCAATTCACCCCTTCATTATTCACTCGCCATCAACTCACCCTCTCACAATTTACTCGTTACCAAAAAAACCCCTCATAGTTCTCTCCTCACCAACTCACCCCTTCATAACTCACTCGTCACCAACTCACCCCCTCATAATTCTCTCCTCACAAAATCCCCTCTTCATAACTCACCCCTTCATAACACACGCGTCACCAACACACCTCTTCAAAACTCACTCCTTCATAACTTACTCACCCCTTCATAACTCACTTGCCACCAACTCACCCCCTCATAATTCTCTCATCACCAACACACCTCTTCATAACTCACTCGCCACCAACTCACCCCCTCAAAACTCACTCGTCACCAACTCACCCCCCTCATAACTCACTCGTCACCAACTCACCCCTCATTACTCACTCGTCACCAACTCACCCTCTCATAACTCACTCGTCACGAACTCACTCCTTCATAACTTCCACTCGTCACCCAACTCACCACCTCACAACTCACTTATCTCTTATACCTTACATTCACCAACTCACCCCCTCATAACTCACTCGTCATCAACTCATCCGTCACTAACTCACCTTTTATTTTTCACCCACATCTCACTACAGCTAAAACACTACAATCTCACTACGCGCTATATTCTCTCCCCATTCTACTATTGACCGCCATTCTACTATTGACCGCCATTTCTCCGATTACAAAAACTCATTTAACCACACCCAACAATTAATACAACAAATAATACTTCCATATTTGTCACACACAAATAGGTACAGTAACTTCCAATCTCGTCACAGCCACTTCGTTACGTTGTCCAACTCTCGATTATCCATAATTAATTCACAAATTCCATTGAATACAAAACAGCTTCTGTTATTATCACGTGTTAGCGACAGTCCAATCAGAAACACCCACAATAGTTACCTTGGATACCAGTGTTTATTTTTGCCGAAACGAAATATAACAAAATTTGTTTTTGGTAATTATGACTTTATAGATTTCGTAATATCGTTTCCTATACTTGAGAAGATTAAAGTCCTGTAATCTATTAAAGTAATGGCGGTGGTGCGTATGTATGGGGAAGGGTGGGGGTTGGTCATTAGTCACGTAATTTAGTTGGGCATTCACTTTCTGGTAAATGGGATAAATCATAGTGGGGGATTTTTGTTTCGAGGACAGGTAGTGTGTAACAGGAATAGATCGATATCAAAGAACTGGGGAGTTACCACACAGTGGGAGGTCTATTTATAGATTGCTCCTCAGAGGAAAGCCCGCTGCATGTTCTCAAGTATTGGTTCGGTGTCGGAAACAAATAAGTCGTGACTGCATGTTGTCTTTTCATGAGTAGATTGTTGTTTGTATTCATTCATTCATTCATTCATTCATTCATTCATTCATTCATTCATTCAACCAACCAATCATTCATTCATTCATTCATTCATTCATTCATTCATTCATTCATTCAACCAACCAATCATTCATTCATTCATTCATTCATTCATTCATTCAACCAACCAATCATTCATTCATTCATTCATTCATTCATTCATTCATTCATTCATTCATTCATTCATTCAACCAACCAACCAACCAACCAACCAACCAACCAACCAACCAACCAACCAACCATTCATTCATTCATTCATTCATTCATTCATTCATTCAACCAATCATTCATTCATTCATTCATTCATTCAACCAATCATTCATTCATTCATTCATTCATTCATTCATTCATCCATCCATTCATTCATTCATTCATTCATTCAACCAATCATTCATTCATTCATTCATCCATTCATTCATTCATTCATTCAACCAATCATTCGGGGGGGGGGGGTCTGGTTGGTCTCGAGGCAAGAAGCCGGTCTCTAGACTGAGAGGCTGTGAGTTTGAATCCCGGCTGCATCAGTTTAGATTTTTATTTGTGATTTCTCTCTGCTTCAACTACCCCTGGTCTCAGCAGCGAGGCCCCGGCTGGAAACGTTAATTACTTATAGAGGGAGCAATATGAGTACCTCCGAAGTGAGAGTTTTCTGCCTGTGCGGCGAGGGACCCCTGTACACACGGTTGTCAGGGGGGGGGGGGGGGACGAATTAACACACAAAATTCAGTTCCTATCTTCTTGGGACTTCGAAAGAGGTGAAAGCTGGGGAACGCAAAAAAAAAAATAAACAATTCATCCAATTTCCTCCTCGGGCCGAAGACGTAAAAAAGTACAGAAAGTCAGTTCTCCACGATTGCCGATCTGCTGCTTGTTTTTGTAGTTCTTGGTTTGTTTCTTAGTCCCATTGTTGAGCCTTCCCTAGTAATCGTTCTGTGTAGCGATTCTCTTAGTCTACCTTGTTTTCTTTTACCAGGTGGTTTCCACATGAATGCCTGACGGAGAGGTCTTTCTTCATTCTTTCATTTTCCTCTCGGGTCGAAGATGTCACATAGGGCAGAAGTCATAGTTCTTTACGATTGACGATTTTCTGCTAGTTCTTGGTTGTTTAGTAGTCCCATGCTTGAGCTTTCACTGTAAAGGTTCTGCTTAGCGATTCTCTTGCTCTGCCTTGTTTTCTTTTACCAGGTGGTTTCCACATGAATGCCTGACAGGGGAGGTCTTTCTTCATTCTTTCTTATCTCATGACCGATGTGTTTCCGACACTTTTTTCTTATAAAGCTCGACACGTACTGTTTTTTTTTATTTCGGCGCCATCTTTATTTCTCTAGCGACGTCTCGGGAAACTGAGTCCCTCATAGGTAGTCCCTGTATAGGCAGTCCCTGTATAGGTAGTCCCTGTATAGGTAGTCCCTCATAAGTAGTCCCTGTACAGGTAGCCCCTCATAGGTAGTCCCTAATAGTTAGTCCCTGTATAGGTAGTCCCTGCACAGATAGTCCCTGCACAGGTAGTCCCTGTATAAGTAGTCCCTGCACAGATAGTCCCTGTACAGATATTCCCTGTATAGGTAGTCCCTGCACAGATAGTCCCTGCACAGATAGTCCCTGTATAGGTAGTCCCTGCACAGATAGTCCCTGCACAGATAGTCCCTGTATAGGTAGTCCCTGCACAGATAGTCCCTGTACAGATATTCCCTGTATAGGTAGTACCTGTACAGATAGTCCTTGTACAGGTAGTCCCTGCATATGTAGCTCTTGTGACTATTGTATATATCTCTACGTAATTTTCTAATTTAATGTAGGGTACCCCTTTGTGGTTCCCCCTTTCCTTGATGCCCTAAGACATGCTTATTTTAATCATCCCACCTATATTCATCCTCTTTCCTCCCCCGTTTTCTTCTCCCATCCTCATATACCTCCACCTCCCCCATTTCCCTCCGTTATTCCAATCTCCTAACATGAGAATACAAAAAACAAATGATGTCACATACCAGTTTTCACCATTGTTAAGACACCCAAACATTTCTATGCCAGCTAAACAACAAATGATAAATAGCATCTTCATACCAACTTTGTTCTATGAAAGTCAAACATAGACTTTTTCTAAATCACATTTAAGAAAGATCAATAAATGTGAGATGCGATGCTTGAGAAAAGCAACAAACAACACAAGAAGAGACAGAATACCAAATGAAACCATAAGAAAAATGGTAGGAACAAAACCCAGCCAAGAATATACAGAACAACAACTTAAATGGTTTGGCCACCTGGTCAGAATGAATCCTCACCAGTCATCATCAAGGGCGTTCTTCTCGAGATTGCATGGACAAAGAACAAGCGGAAGACCCAGAAGAAGATGGATAGATGCAGTGACAGAGACATGTGACAACAAAGAAAAATCACTAATTCAGACAGTTCGAGCAGCTCAAGAACGACAAATGATAAACCACGACACCATTTAGGTATCAGAGAAAAGAGAAAAGAAGAGGAAGAACTCCAATCTCCCCCACCCCTTCCTGTAATTAGCCTGGTGTGATAGCCACCAACACAAGATCAGTGTCGCGAGCAAGAAGGACAACCCCCTACCCATGACTACCTGTCACGCTTGAAGTGTATGACTAACCTTGACTTCTACGTCACAATATTGTAATGAACCAGAAAACGAATTCCCTACTTAGACGATAAGACTGTTCTTGATAAATGACATCTCGCAATTACAGTTCCACAAATTCGACACATCTAATTACCACTCCACAAATTTAACCTTTCGCTTGTTTTTACAGCCGACAAATTTAACCTTTCACTTATTTTTACCGCCGACAGAGTTGCTAGGTCAGAAAACGTAACATTTCGTGCGTAACAAATAATATTTAACAGATTAGAAGATGTGCACACAAACATCTCGTCACGCACCGTGGTACTGGAGCATATGTTAGGCCTCGGTATTAATTTTATCATCGGCATATTGATCCAATATTGGCAGATTCAATGGGAGCCGCGACAGCTCAGTGGTTAGTGAACTGGACTACAAAGGACAAGAGGTTAGGGTTCGATCCCAACCGACGGTTTCCGGGTTCACCCAGCCACATGTATGTTTGACCTTTACCCATGTATGTTTCACATTTACCCATGTATGTTTGACCTTTACCCATGTATGTTTGACCTTTACCCATGTATGTTTGACCTTTACCCATGTATGTTTGACCTTTACCCATGTATGTTTGACCTTTATCCATGTATGTTTGACCTTTATCCATGTATGTTTGACCTTTACCCATGCATGTCTGACTTTACCCATGTATGTTTGACCTTTACCCATGTATGTTTGACCTTTACCCATGTTTGTTTAACCTTTACCGATGTATGTTTCACCGTTAGCCATTATGTCTCACCGTTAGCCATTATGTCTTTCACCTTTATTCGTGTATGTTTCACCTTTATCGATGTATGTTTCATCTTTAGCCATTATGTATTTCATCTTTATCCGTATATGTTTCACCTTTACCCATGTGGCTTTCACCTTTATCCGTGTATGTTTGACCTTTACACATGTGGCTTTCACCTTTATTCGTGTATGTTTCACCTTTACCCATTATGTCTTTCACCGTTATCCGTGTATGCTTCCCCTTTACCCATATATCTTTCACCTTTATCCGTGTATGTTTCACCTTTACCCATGTATGTTTCACCTTTATACGTTTATGTTTCACCTTTACCCATGTATGTTGTACCTTTACCCATTTATGTTTCACCTTTACCCATGTATGTTTCACATTTACCCATGTATGTTTCACCTTTATCCGTGTATGTTTCACCTTTATCCTCGCATGTTTTCTCAGTAATACAAAGGGCATGCTCAGGAAGATAGAATTGCATTTTGTTCGAAGACAGTGTTTGAAGTCTCTGAAGAGGTCAACGTTGTGTAATATCAACCTCATTATTTGTGCCATGGATGACTTGTATTTTGTGCGGATAACGAGATCCTGAGTTGCATTTACAGATAACACTGTTGTTATCAATTTTGCTGTTGTTTTTTCTTAAGAGCCAGCATGTGCAGTTCGAATGTAGAATCCTTGTTGGTACTGGAAGTCAAAATTGTCTAGAAGTTTTGTTTTCGAATACTGGGAACGTTCGAAATCAGGGTCGTTCGAAGTACGAGGCTTCACTGTACTTTTGATATAGCCCTAGTAGTGAACAATTCAACGTGGCGCATAGTGATAATAATGATGATGATGACGACGATGATGATGATATGATGACGATAACGATGATGATGATGGCGATGATGATGATATGACGACGATGATGATGATATGACGACGATGATGATATGACGACGATGATGATGATATAATATGATGACGATAACGATGATGATGATGTGGATATAATATGATGATGAAGACGATGATGATGGTGATGATGTAATATCATGATGAAGATGATGATATGACAACGATGATGATGGTGATGATATAATAATATGATGATGATGGCGGTGATGATGGTGATGATATAATATGATGATGATGGCGGTGATGATGGTGATGATGTAATATCATGATGAAGATGATGATATGACAACGATGATGATGATGGTGAAGATATAATATGATGATGATGGCGGTGATGATGGTGATGATATAATATGATGATGATGACGATGATGATGGTGATGATATAATAATATGATGCTGATGGCGGTGATGATGGTGATGATATAATATGACGATGATGACGATGATGATGGTGATGATATAATATGATGATGATGACGATGGTGATGGTGATGATATAATATGATGATGATGACGATGGTGATGGTGATGATATAATATGATGATGACGACGATGATGATGGTGATGATATAATATTATGATGATGAAGACGATGATGATGATGGTGATATGATATAATGATACGATAATGATGATAATGACCATCTGTAATCAACCATCAAACTGTTTATTATTCTAGTTACCGTTGTTAAGTGCTAACAAATTAACATTCCAACAGTTAAGCCAGTACATTCATTTGTTTATTTGAACGAACAGTCACTCATTTTGTACCGTTTGTTTTAACCCAAATGAACTCTCGTGTCCACATGCACATAACACGAAACCTATAGCGAGGGCATTTCAGTGAATCCGAGGCCTGCCGAGATGCGTGACAAACAAACTGTCAAAATGTGCGGCGAATAAGTGCGTTACTGAGAGAACTCTATCATTTGTTCTTCACAAATAATATTGACAATGCTCTTTGTAACAAACACGGGGACTGTCACATATGCTAGGACATCTGTTGTTTTAAGACTGCCCTGTCTATATTCTCTTTATAATTCTTTCTTCATCCTCATCTCTCTTTCTCTCATATATATATTGGAAACATGCCTATAAGGGACACCTGATGCAGAGGTTCCCAAAATATCTTCTTTTCTCATTCGGACGTTCAACGACTACTAAAGGAGTTCGTTAGTTTGCGTTCACCCAGTGACTAAAGGATCACACCTCTTCGTTGTCTTCTCTTAGAAGGAAATTAAGTAGGCGTAAAACTGTGATATTTGCGCCTTTCAGCCCAACTCATCCGACTTCAGCACGACATTTTTGAGTACCGGGTTGTCTTCCCTTTTCGATCCCTACTGACTTGGCCAGACTAGACAGGTTAGTCTGTTTCTGGAGGCACCACGGAGAGGTGGAGTAGGGTCTCGATGGTTCTGGTTCATCGATCCTGGCGCAAGCCATCAGCTGTGGGTCACTGACAACTTCCAGCTCCGCTGCTGTGAGGCGCGCCTTCGCCTCCACTAAAGGAGTTAATAGTTCTCTTCGTTGCCCAGCGGTAAAAGGGCGCTAAGTGGGCGAGAAGCCTTGTGTTGTAGTTTGCAGCAAAGGTGTGATATTTGCGCTTTTCGGCCCATAACGTCCGATTAAAACGCGACATTTTGAGCCGAGGGTTTCCGTCCCTCTTCAATCCTTTTCGCTTAGTGAAACTGGTTAGTCGATTTCCAGTAATACCACTGGGAGGTGAAGTAGGGTCTTAATCGGCTCTATCTGTCTCCTATCCTGATTCACACAGTCAGCTCTAGGTCGCACATTGCTTTCAGCCCGGTAGCTAGTGAGCGTCTTGCCCTCCTTCTCCCGTACCCCCTCAATTTACATTCACAAGATATATATATATATATATATATATATATATATATATATATATATTTGGGGGGGGGGGGGTGTGTTCGCCAGCTTTCACCTCTGGCAAAGTTCCTAGAAACAAGGAACTGAATTTTATGTTAATGTGTTTTTCCCTAGCAGCCGTGTCCACAGGCGGTCCTCGCAGCACAGGCAGAAAGCTCCAGCTTGGAAGGTACTCGTACTTTTTCCTTCGATGAGGAATGAGAGATTTAAGCCGCCGGACCTCGCTACTGAGACCAGGGGTGGTTGCCGCAGAGAGAAATCATAAATAAAAATCCCAACTGTTGCCGCCGGAACTTGAACTCACGACTTCTCGGTCTCGAGCCCGGGTCTTGCCTCTAGACCAACCAGTCCCCCCCCCTCCCCTCACAAGATATGATGAACAAATACGGCTCCTGTAGCTCGCCGGTGCCATTCAAGTATAATTTTCATTGTTATGTCACCAATCCTGGAATAAACACTTCTTATTTTAACTTTTAAGATTAACACTGAAAGCATACACAGAAGCTGATAAGATTAACACTGAAAGTGTACATAAAACTTGATAAGATTAACACTGAAAGCATACACAGAAGCAGATAAGATTAACACCGAAAGTTATCATAAAACTTGATAAGATTAACACTGAAAGCATACACAGAAGCAGATAAGATTAACACTGAAAGTTATCATAAAACTTGATAAGATTAACACTGAAAGTGTACATAGAACTTGATAAGATTAACACTGAAAGTGTACATAGAACTTGATAAGATTAACACTGAAAGTGTACATAGAACTTGATAAGATTAACACTGAAAGTGTACATAGAACTTGATAAGATTAACACTGAAAGTCTACATAGAACTTGATAAGATTAACACTGAAAGTGTACATAGAACTTGATAAGATTAACACTGAAAGTGTACATAGAACTTGATAAGATTAACACTGAAAGTGTACATAGAACTTGATAAGATTAACACTGAAAGTGTACATAGAACTTGATAAGATTAACACTGAAAGTGTACATAGAACTTGATAAGATTAACACTGAAAGTGTACATAGAACTTGATAAGATTAACACTGAAAGTGCACGCATGAGCAAATAAGATAACATTGAAAGCGTACGCAGAAGCAAATAAGATAACATTGAAAGCGTACGCAGGAGCAAATAAGATAACATTGAAAGCGTACGCAGGAGCAAATAAGATAACATTGAAAGCGTACGCAGGAGCAAATAAGATAACATTGAAAGCGTACGCAGAAGCAAATAAGATAACACTGAAAGCGTACGCAGAAGCAAATAAGATAACATTGAAAGCGTACGCAGAAGCAAATAAGAAAACATTGAAAGCGTACGCAGAAGCAAATAAGATAACATTGAAAGCGTACGCAGGAGCAAATAAGATAACATTGAAAGCGTACGCAGAAGCAAATAAGATAACACTGAAAGCGTACGCAGAAGCAAATAAGATAACATTGAAAGCGTACGCAGAAGCAAATAAGATAACATTGAAAGCGTACGCAGAAGCAAATAAGATAACATTGAAAGCGTACACAGTAGCAGATATTTCAGCCTGTTCCACCGATAGGGTAATGCAAGTCACATCAAATATATTCATAAGAATTGAAGTTCAGCCCGCTCCGGACAACGGCAATCAACAGGAGGACCCGTGAGGGCTCATTATAGAATCATTGGCAGTTAAATCGAAAAGAATAAAAGTAAGTAAAGAGCCCCGTCACGCCAAGTGACGTATAGGGAATATGGTGTTAGTGACCATAAATTTTATACAGATCGTCAGGACATGATTTTGGGGGGTAATGTCGGTATTACACCCGTGCCGCTTTACTTTCCCAGAAGAAAAAAAAAATCCGGTACCCATTAAAGGCTGGGTGAACCGGAAGTTGGGATCGAACCATACCTTTTGTCCTTTGTAGTCCAGTTCACTAATCACTGAGCTATCGCGGTTCCCAAATCGAAAGGAGTAGGCTATGTAATTTGACCGTTGCCCAGGGAAAAGTTGGCATCAAAAACTTACCCACACCGTGGATCACATGCTTCTTACGGAGTTCGTGCACGCGGATCAGGATGCTCCTCGGATCTTCTCGGGATTCTCAAGGGGAATATTGGAGCACCCATGAGCTCATCCGGTGTGCAGTGATGATGGTCCTAGCAACCAACAAACCACCTATCATACGCTTCAGAACATGGCGCAATCGACTCCATAAGTAAAAAGTAAAGTACCCCGGTCACGCCAAGTGGCGTATAGGGAATATGGTGTTAGTGACCATACATTTTATACAGACCTTCAGCACATGATTTTTGGAGGTAATGTGGTCGGTATTACGCCCGTGCCGCTTTACATTCCCAGAAAAAAATCCGGTACACATTAAAGGATGAGTGAACCTGGAAGCCGTCGGTTTGGGATCGAACCCTACTACCTCTTGTCCTTTGAAGTCCAGTTCACTAACCACTGAGCTATCACGGCTCCCATATATATATATATTTATATATATATATATTATATATATATATATATATATATATATATATATATATATATAGAGAGAGAGAGAGAGAGAGAGAGAGAGAGACATGAATTCAAAATTGGCACCTCATCCACATGTACATGTGGACTGGCGCCCCAGACTGCTGAACACATACTTTAAGATTGCACTGAATATAATAGTCTGGGGTGAACACATTGGCCCATAGATACAATACTACGGACAAAACTTCATGAGTCACTGCATTAATTACACACGCACACGCACGCGCACGCACACGCACACGCACGCACACACACACACACACACACAAATGTACAAAAGAAACGACGTTGACTATATAGACAATACTTTAGGTCAACGATATATGTGAATGGATGTTCATGGATGGATGTTCATGGATGGATGTATATGGATGGATGTTCATGGATGGATGTTCATGAATGGATGTTCATGGATGGATGTTCATGGATGGATGTATATGGATGGATGTTCATGAATGGATGTTCATGAATGGATGTTCATGGATGGATGTTCATGGATGGATGTATATGGATGGATGTTCATGGATGGATGTTCATGGATGGATGTATATGGATGGATGTTCATGAATGGATGTTCATGAATGGATGTTCATGGATGGATGTTCATGAATGGATGTTCATGAATGGATGTTCATGAATGGAATGGATGTTCATGGATGGATGTTCATGAATGGATGTTCATGAATGGATGTTCATGAATGGATGTTCATGGATGGATGTTCATGGATGGATGTTCATGAATGGATGTTCATGGATGGATGTTCATGAATGGATGTTCATGAATGGATGTTCATGGATGGATGTTCATGGATGGATGTTCATGGATGGATGTTCATGGACGGATGTTCATGGATGGATGTTCATGGATGGATGTTCATGGATGGATGTTCATGGATGGATGTTCATGGATGGATGTTCATGGATGGATGTATATGGATGGAGATGGATATGGGTACGGATAGATATGAACGGATATAGATATTGGCGGGTATGGATGGATATGGATGGAGGGACGGACGGACGTGGAAAAAAATTAGTCAGCAACTAGTGTGCCGCAAGACAATTGGAGAGAAAGAGAGACAGGGATACAGGTTTTAAAACTACCGATGTTTAGTCGAATAATAAACGAGACAAATCTGAAACAAGTGCAACGTTTCAAATACTTGTGCACAGTAATAACATCAGATGGGAGATGCACCACAGAAATGAAAAGCAGAATAGATCAGGCCAAAATAGCATTTCAGAAATTGAAAAATATCTTACACAACAAATCTATGTCAATAAAAATGAGAGAGCTCATCGGTGCTATATAGAACCAATTCTGACCTGTGGAAGCGAATCATGGACAGTAGACAAACAAATGAAAAGACGGTTAGAGGCCACAGAGAGGAATTTCTCAGAAGAATGTTGAAAGTTCCCTGGACAGCTAAAAAGACCAATGAGGAAGTTCTCAAAGATGTCAACACAAAAAGGGAACTCCTAAAAAACATCAGAAAGAAGCAATCAACATTTTTCGGGCCGTTCATGGCTAGAGGAAAGTTGGAATACTAGGTTATAACTGGCAAAATAGAAGGAAAGAGATATCGTGGACGACAGAGAGAGAGAGAGAAAATACTGGATAGCTTGGTGTCATGGCATGGAAAACAGTCAACAACAGAACTGATATGATGCACTGTAGATAGAAGATTGAAGAGGGACATGATCACCTACGCCAACCGGTATGGCACATGATGATGATGATGTTTAGTCAGGCAAGCAAACAAAGCTGCGCTGAATATAGTAGACTGGGGAAAACCCATTGGCCACTACATATAATACTACAGACAAAACTATATGGGCCACTGCAAGAATTACACAACAATAGATACAACACTACAGACAAAACTATATGGGCCACTGCAAGAATTACACAACAATAGATACAACACTTTAGACAAAACTATATGGGCTACTGCAAGAATTACACAACAATAGATACAACATTACAGACAAAACTATCTGGGCCACTGCAAGAATTACACAACAATAGATACAACACTACAGACAAAACTATATGGGCCACTGCAAGAATTACACATCAATAGATACAACACTACAGACAAAACTATATCTGCTACTGCAAGAGTTACACAACAATAGATACAACACTACAAACAAAACTATATGGGTCACTGCAAGAATTACACAACAATAGAATCAACACTACAGACAAAACTATATGGGCCACTGCAAGAATTACACAACAATAGATACAACACTACAGACAAAACTATCTGGGCCACTGCAAGAATTACACAACAATAGATACAACACTACAGACAAAACTATATGGGCTACTGCAAGAATTACACAACAATAGATACAACACTACAAACAAAACTATATGGGCCACTGCAAGAATTACACAACAATAGATACAACATTACAGACAAAACTATATGGGCTACTGCAAGAATTACACAACAACAAAATACAATAAAATGTATACAAGAAACAACGTTGCAGATATAAATAATACTTGCAGCCTACGATAAGTAGGTAATTAGATTGATGGATGGGTAGATTGGGTTTGTGGAGGGAGGGAGGGTCGGACAGACGGATCAATAAACGTAAAAAAAAAATTGGACAGTAACCAGGGCGCCGAAAGACAATTAGAGAAAGAACGAGAGAGGGGTGCAAGTATTCTGTAGAATTGTTTATGCAGGAATGCAAACAAGAAAATAATTTTGTTGAAAAATCCATAATAATGATAATTCTTTAAAATATGACGTATCAGCGATTTCTACGTTATATAACGAGATCTAGCCAGGCATGGAGACGACAAAGGCAAGACTAGTCAGTCTCCAACTTGGCCGGTACCTGTCATCGATGTCGGAAATTAATACCGGAAGTGTGTGTGCGTGGGCTTAAACTGGGACAGGTGTAGCGTCCCGGCTTTTGGCTCAAACGGAAATGTTTCCTGACAATTTGGTAATTAGAAGGGTATTGAAGATGTGACAAGAGATGGGAAATAGTTTCTCTAACTAGTTTTCTATTGGTAACATGTATGTCTATTCATTTTAGGAACACAATGTCGGTTTGTGACCATTATGCTTTGGTATTGCATCATCATCATCATGTTCCATACCGGTTGGCGTAGGCGATTATGTGTCCTTCCACAATCTTTTATCTACAGTGCATCGTATCAGTTCTGTTGTTGACTGTTTTCCATGCTACGACACCAAGTTATTCAGTATCTTCTCTCTTTGTTGTCCGTGATCTCGCTTTCCTTGTATTTTGCCAGTTGTAACCAAGTATTACAACTTTCCTCTTCTCATGATGTGCCCGAAAAATATTGATTGTTTCTTTCTGATGTTTTTTAGTAGCCCCATTTTTGTGTTGGCCTCTTTGAGAATTTCCTCATTGGTCTTTTTAGTTGTCCAGGAAACTTTCAAAATTCTTCTGAGAAATCCCATCTCTGTGGCCTCTAACCGTCTTTTCATCTGTTTGTCTTCTGTCAATGATTCAGTTCCATAGGTCAGAATTGGTTCTATATAGCACCGATGAACTCTCTTTCTCACTTCTATTGACATTGATTTGCTGCGTAAGATATTTTTCATTTTCGGAAATGGTATTGCATAGATTGTCTTTTCTTCTTTGTCCTTGCTGATCTATCTCACAGCTGCTTGTTTGAATGTAAAAGTGAAATTGTAGTTATGGTCTTGGAAATGTTGCAGCAATTTGTGTGCATATGTCCGGAACCTTGTACATTACTCTCATTTTTAAAATTGATGTTTCCTAATACATATTAATAGTAAAAATACAAAATACATATGAATAGTACGTTCATCATTTCTGGAGTACTGAAAAATGAAGGCAAATTGTCAGCTATGAGTCGTCGTTGATAGTTTTCAATGCTTTGTCCAACGCCTTAGCTCGCAAATCCTAACCAAGCACATGAGACAAATAATAATAAGTGAATATTATTTAGGGGGGGGGGGGAGAGAACATCCGATGCGATAGATCAGCGAATCAATTCAGGGGAAGAGGGATGTTTACAGTAGATACAAATAATAATAAATAAATATTATTATATAGGGAACTTCATATTGACAATTTGTCTATGTTTACAGTAAGTAAAGTACCCCCCGTCACGCCAAGTGGCGTATAGGGAAATATGGTGTTAGTGACCCTATATTTTACAGACCTTCAGCACATGATTTTTGGGGTAATGTGGTCGGTATTACGCCCGTGCTGCTTTTACTTTCCCAGAACAAATCCGGTACCCATTTAAGGCTGGGTGAACCGGAGCCGTCGGTTGGGATCGAACCCTACCCCTTGTCCGTAGTAGTCCAGTTCACTAACCACTGAGCTATTACAGTACTCGGAAAAAATACACAAATAATCAACAACAGAAAAAAAAAAAAACAAAGAACACTAGATGGTCCGAGCAGGATCGATCCCGTACTCCTCGACACAGCGCCTTGCCACGAGAACTAAACGATAGAGCATACAGCCAACTCACTTACATAAAAAGATGGCTATCATTGGTCTACAAATTAATGGAAAGATAATCAATAACCTATGATATGCTGACGATACTGTACTACTAGCAGAAAATCTTAAAGATCTACAACAATTACTTAATGTAATAAACATGACAAGCAAAATATATGGACTAGATGTGAAAATCAAAAAGACTAAAACTATGATCATAAACAAAGAAAATACTCAAAACCCACAATTGGATATGGAAATTGAAGGAATAGACCCGGAGACAGTTCAGAACTACAACTACCTTGGACATACTATAACCAGTGATGGAAAATGTACAACTGAAATAAACAAAAGAATAGGAATGGTAAAAAGTAATTTTAATGTCATGAAGAACATACTAACATCAAAACAAATAACACCAGGGCTAAAACTAAGAATAGCAAAACGTTACATCTTCTCAATATTCCTATATGGTGCAGAAACACGGACATTAGACAAGAAAACAGAACAGAGAATTGAAGCCTTTCAATGTGGATATATAGAAGAATATGTAGAATTGGATGGAAGGAAAAGAAAACAAACGATGAAGTCTTAAAACAAGTAAAAATGAAAAGAGAACTACTAAACACAATTCAAACAAGACAAATGCGATTTTTGGGCCATGTAAAAAGATACAACAGCCTACTAAAAGTAATCCTGGAGCGGAAAATACAAGGTAAAAGAGGCACGGGCAGACCAAGACTAACATGGACGAGTAATATCAAAAGATGGACAAATCAGCCTATGACAATCTGCACCATCAAAGCAAGAGACAGAGCAGAATGGCGCTCCATGGTAGCACCTTAGTTGCGGAGACGGCACTCGATGATGATGATGATCATTGTCCATGTCTTTCATGCGGGTGTTCTCGTGACTATAGACCAGGGTTACGATCACAACTAAGGAATCAATTGTGTATCTGCATTAACTTAACTGACTAGTATTTTCCGGATAAGGTAGGGCTGAGTACTTGCGTTGCATACAAACAGTTATAGGACGAAACATCACGAATAGTAGTTTCCAGTGGTTTAGACTGGAGACAAATAATAATAATAAACGAATAGTAGTTTCCAGTGGTTTAGACTGGAGACAAATAATAATAATAAACGAATAGTAGTTTCCAGTGGTTTAGACTGGAGACAAATAATAATAATAAACGAATAGTAGTTTCCAGTGGTTTAGACTGGAGACAAATAATAATAATAAACGAATAGTAGTTTCCAGTGGTTTAGACTGGAGACAAATAATAATAATAAACGAATAGTATTGTAGAGGTAAACTTCCGATACGATAGAGCAGCGAATCACTTCCGGGAAGAGGTATGTTTATCATCATCATCATCATCTTGTGCCTTCTCCGCAACGAAGGTTGGCTACCATGGATCGCCATTCTACTCTGTTTCTTGCTTTGATGGTGCAGGCTGTCATAGATTGACTTGACCATCTTTTGATGTTACTCGTCCATGTTAGTCTTGGTCTGCCTCTGCCTCTTTTACCTTGTATTTTCCCTTCCAATATTACTTTTAGTAGGCTGTTGTGTCTTGTAACATGCCCAAAAATTTTGGATGTTATGTTTCTAACACTCGAAAAAAAAATATAATAATCAAGAAAAAAAAAAGGAAAAAATAAAAAAAAACAAGAACAAAATATGGTCCGAAGCAGGATCGAACCAAGGACATGTTTTTTTTTCAAAACCGGAAGCACAAATATTTAAATCTGACTCAATAGGTTCTGTTTACGTAAAGGTCTGTTTACGGAGGGATTTGTTGACGAGTCCGTGACGAAAGTTTAAATAAAGGTCATTACAGGATTTGGTTTTTTTTTTTTAAGAAGCTTTGAGAGATTAAGAAAATTAACTTTGGCTTCTTTTGTGGTCTGGATAAAGGGGTGGGGTAGTTTTGGAGGGCACACAGATGCTGACTGGTTTCGTGCTGTTGTTTGAATGTTGTGATTTGTGTGTTGTGGTTTGTGTGTTGTGATTTGTGTGTTGTGGTTTGTGTGTTGTGATTTGTGTGTTGTGGTTTGTGTGTTGTGATTTGTGTGTTGTGGTTTGTTAGTATGTTGTGGCTAGTGTGTTGTGGATATGGAGTTATGGATGGGTGCTGTGGTTAGGGACCCGTGGTTGAGGGTGTTGTGGTTTGTGTATTGTTGCTAGTGTGTTTTTGCCATTGTGATATGTGGTTAGGGTGTTGTGATTAGGATGTTGTAGTTTGTATGCTGTTGCTAGTGCGTTGTAGTTAGTGTTTTGGGGGTTATGGTGTTGTTGCTTGTCTGTTGTGTGGTTATGGTGTTTTTGCTTATCTGTTGTTGCTTGTCGGTTGTGGTTAGTGTTGTGTGGTTATCGTGTTGTTGCGTGTGTGTCGCTAGTATGTTGTGGTTATGAGTTGTTGCTTGTGTGTTGTTGCTAATGAACTGTGGTTATGGTGTTGTTGCTTGTGTTTTGTAAATAGTGTTGTGGCTATGGTGTTTATGCTTTTGTGTTTTTTTAGTGTTGTTGCTAGTTTATTGTTGCTTGTATGTTGTTGCTAGTTTATTGTTGCTTGTATGTTGTTGCTAGTGTGTTGTGGTTATGGTGTTGCTTTTGTGTTTTTCTTAGTGTGTTGTTGCTAGTGTGTTGTGGTTATGGTGTTGCTTTTGTGTTTTTCTTAGTGTGTTGTTGCTAGTGTTGCGGTTATGGTTTTGTGGTCATGGTGTTGTTGCTTGTGTGTTATAGTTAGTGTATTGTGGTTAATACGCTGTAGTTACTCTATTGTGGCTATGGTGTTGTAGCTGTGATACTGTTGTTGTGGTACTGTTGTTGTTATGGTGGTGTTGTTATGGTGTTGTTGTTATGGTGTTGTTGTTATGGTGTTGTTGTTTGTGTGTTGTGATTTTGGTGTTTTTCTTTATGTTTTGTGATTATGTTGTTGTTATTGTGTTGTTATGGTGTTTTTGTTAAGGTGTTGTGTTGTTGTTATTACGGCGTTGTGGCTATCGTGTTGTTGCTATGGTGTTGTTGTTATGGTGTTGTTGTTAGGGTTTTGTAGTTGTGTTGTTAGGGTGTTGAGATTATAGTGTCGGGGTTATGGTCTTGTTGTTAGGGTGTTGTTTTCAGTGTGTTGTTTATGTTGTTGTTATGGTTTTGTGGTATTGTTAGGATCTTGTTGTTATGGTGTTATTCTGTTGTTGTGGTGTTGTTGCTACTATGTTGTTATTAGCGTTTCGTGGTTCTACCCTTGCTGGGAACTGATGATATTGCTGGTCCACCCACTTCTAAGGAAATAAGAAGACTCTTATCGCGATAAATAGTCGAGAGCGGGCATTAACCCATACTCTGAGACTCACTGGTGTCACAGTCCAATCTTTACTCCAGGAAAACTCTAAAGAATGTCCGAAATGTTTGTGTCTTTTTTCTATAAACAAGGACGACGCTCTAAAAATAGCCTAGCCTAATGACATATGACCACTTTCTGTCCCAGCCACCTAGTGGTGCGTTCGTTGTTATGACAACATTCGTTCTGGACCCTAGAACGCAAACAGGAATGACGGTGTCGTAATTTGAAGCACGAAAGGTCAAGCAGTCTAGTTCTTGAAGTACGACTGTCGTTAGAGCAACTTTGGTGTACGACAGTCGTTAGTACAATAGCTCCACAACTACAAATCAATAGTCATCAATAGTTTTACTAAGGCCTGCGGGCAGAGAGGTAAATCTCGGAATCACCCAAAGATATTGACGTCTTCAGCTATGTGAACTATAGACGGATGACGTAATTTTACCCACAACCACTCTTGTTTGCAAAACTAAAAACGTCAAACTTTTGGTGATTTCTTTCATCCATAGGGCCTTATTAATAGTTTAGATGGCAGTGTACAGGTCATTGCTTCCAATTTTAAGAGTGTGGGTTCATTAGAAAAAGCGCCTCATATTTTGAAGCAGATTAATAAAATTAGCAGCAAATTTAAAAATAAAAACCTGGACAAAATATCATCATCATCATCAAGTACCGTGCCTGCAGGCGTAGGTGATCATGTCACTCCACAACTTTCGATCTCGACAGTTATTTATCATTTCCGTTGTTGACCTTCTGCCAAGTTATCTGGTATTTTTTTCTCTTTGCTTCCCTCTATCTCTTCGTCCCTCGATTTTTCCTGTTGTTACAATATATTCCAACTATTCCCTTCTCAGTACATGGCCAAAAAATTATTGTTTCTTCGTAATATTGGAAATTAGCTCTCTTTTTGCTTTGGCCTCTTTCAGAACGTTTTCATTACTCTTCTTTGCTGTCCATGATATTCTCAACTTTCTTTTGCAAAACCACATTTCTTCAGCCTCCAGTGATTTTCTTGTATGTTGTCCTATTGTCCATGATTTACATCCATATGTTAAGACTGGCTCTACATAATATTTAAGAACTCTTTTATAAACCAAAATATGGAAAACAAAAATACTAAACAAGGAAACTAAACTTAGAATATTCAACTCAAACACATTATCAACACTTATCAACGCATGCGGAAGCTGGAAAGCAACGAAAGAGGTTGAGAAAGTGTAAAACACGTTTGAAGATGAATGCACAAGAAGAAAACTCTATAGACAGTGGAATAAAATTCAAGACTAATATTGAGATAAGAGAAGTGGTCACGCAGCCAATGATCTCATCTACAATTAGGAAGAGAAGATGGATATGTGTCGGACATCAAAATAAGAGACATCAAAATAATTTCAAAGCAGGCTCTTCTATGGCAAACATCAGGATATAGGAAAAGGGGAACACATAGAAAAACCACTAAAATGAACTTATAAGGGAAGCAAAATCGGCAGGCATAGACTCTTTAGATAAGATCGAATATTTCACCACGAATAGAGCTGAATGGCGAAAAACACTACAAACTCCAAGTGACGTCAAACGTTAAAAATTAATGTTTTCTTGTCAACATTCCTATATGGCGCAGAAACATGGACATTAATTAGACAGAATTAAGAAAACAGAAGAGGCAATTGAAGCCTTTGAAAGGTGGATATATATATATATATATATATATATATATATATATATATAAGAATAGGTAGAATTGGATGGAAAGAAAAAAACAAACAATGAAGTCTTAAAACAACCAAAAATTTAAAAAAATAGCTAAAAATACAATTAAAACACAACAAATGAGATTTCTTTGGTCATGTTAAAAGACACAACAGCCCACTAGAAATAATCTTGGAAAGAAACAAACAAGGTAAAAGAGACTGACCGAGACTAACATGGACGAGTAACATCAAAAGATGAATAAGTCGTCCTATGACAACCTGCATCATCAAAGCAAGAGACAAGGTTGAATGGCGCTCCATGGTAGCCAACCTTCGTTGTGGAGACAGCACTCGATGATGATGATAATTTCGTATCTAATATTCATGTTTCTGCACCATATAGGAATGTTGAGAAGATGTAACATTTTGCTATTCTTAGTTTTAGCCCTGGTGTTATTTATTTGATGTTAGTATACTTTTCAAGGCATTAAAATTACTTTTTGCCATATCTATTCTTTTGTTTATTTCAGTTTTCCTTTTTTCATCACTGGATATAGTATGTCCAAGGTAGTTGTAGTTCTGAACAGTCTCCAAGTCTATTCCATCCATTTTTATATCCACTTGTAGGTTTTGAGTATTTTCTTTGTTTATGATCATAGTTTTAGTCTTTTTGATATTCATATCTAGTTCATATTTTTTGCTTGTCATGTTTATTTCATTAATAATTGTAGTAAAAAAGTAAAGTACCCCCGTCACGCCAAGTGGCGTATAGGGAAATATAGTGTTAGTGACCCTATATTTTACAGACCTTCAGCACATGATTTTTGGGGTAATGTGGTCAGTATTACGCCCGTGCTGCTTTACTTTCCCAGAAAAAAATCCGGTACCCATTTAAGGCTGAGTGAACCCGGAAGCCGTCTGTTGGGATCGAACCCTACCCCTTGTCCGTGGTAGTCCAGTTCACTAACCACTGAGCTATCGCGGCTCCCTAAGACTTTTATGATTTTCTGCTAGTAGTACAGTGTCATCAGCATATTTTAGGTTATTGATTACCTTTCCATTAATTTGTAGGTCTGGCATCTCTATGATGTTTTTAAAGATTTTCTCAGTGTATAGATTGAACAGGCGTTTCGATATCAGGAAGAATTGAAAAGTAAATAGAACAAAAGTATATAAAACAAATTGTATGGTAAAAGCTTTACGTGATTGATAGACGACACAAGTTTGAACGACGTTTCGGCTCAATAGGCCTTCAGCTGGAACAAACAACACACACAGATATGTAAGTAAATAAAACAAATCATACACAGCTAACTAGAAATCAAAAACATCCAAAACAAAATAATTGAAACTCGATTTGATGCCACATTCACCTATTAATGTTCCTCCCATTCCCCTATTAATGTTCCTCCCATTTCCCTATTAATGTTCACCCATTCCCCTATTAATGTTCATCGCATTTCCCTATTAATGTTCCTCCCATTCCCCTATTAATGTTCCTCTCATTCCATATTAATGTGTCTCCCATTTCCCTATTAATGTTCCTCCCATTCCCCTATTAATGTTCCTCCCATTTCCCTATTAATGTTCACCCATTCCCCTATTAATGTTCATCGCATTTCCCTATTAATGTTCCTCCCATTTTCATATTAATGTTCCTTCTATTCCCCTATTAATGTTCCTCCCTTTACCCTATTAATGTTCTTCCCATTCCCCTATTAATGTGCCTCCCATTTCCCCATTAATGTGCATCCTATTGCCCTATTAGTGTTCATCCCTTTACCCTATTAATGTTCTTCCCATTCCCCTATTAATGTGCCTCCTATTCCCCTATTAATGTTCCTCCCTTTACCCTATTAATGTTCTTCCCATTCCCCTATTAATGTGCCTCCCATTCCCCTATTAATGTGCCTCCCATTCCCCTATTAATGTGCCTCCTATTCCCCTATTAATATATCTCCCATTCACCTATTAATTATCCTCCCATTCACCTACTAATGTTACTCCCATTCCCCTATTAATATTCTCCCATTCCCCTATTAATATTCTCCTATTAATGTCCTCCCATTCCCCTATTAATATTCTCCTATTAATGTCCTCCCATTCCCCTATTAATATTCCTCCCATTCCCCTATTAATATTCTCCCATTCCCCTATTAATATTCTCCTATTAATGTCCTCCCATTCCCCTATTAATATTCTCCTATTAATGTCCTCCCATTCCCCTATTAATATTCTCCCATTCCCCTATTAATATTCTCCTATTAATATTCTCCCATTCCCCTATTAATATTCTCCTATTAATGTCCTCCCATTCCCCTATTAATATTCTCCTATTAATGTCCTCCCATTCCCCTATTAATATTCCTCCCATTCCCCTATTAATATTCTCCCATTCCCCTATTAATATTCTCCTTTTAATGTCCTCCCATTCCCCTATTAATATTCCTCCCATTCCCCTATTAATATTCCTCCCATTCCCCTATTAATATTCTCCCATTCCCCTATTAATATTCCTCCCATTCCCCTATTAATATTCCTCCCATTCCCCTATTAATATTCTCCCATTCCCCTATTAATATTCCTCCCATTCCCCTATTAATATTCCTCCCATTCCCCTATTAATATTCTCCTATTAATGTCCTCCCATTCCCCTATTAATATTCCTCCCATTCCCCTATTAATATTCCTCCCATTCCCCTATTAATATTCTCCCATTCCCCTATTAATATTCCTCCCATTCCCCTATTAATATTCCTCCCATTCCCCTATTAATATTCTCCCATTCCCCTATTAATATTCCTCCCATTCCCCTATTAATATTCCTCCCATTCCCCTATTAATATTCTCCCATTCCCCTATTAATATTCCTCCCATTCCCCTATTAATATTCCTCCCATTCCCCTATTAATATTCCTCCCATTCCCCTATTAATATTCCTCCCATTCCCCTATTAATAGTCCTCCCATTACCCAACCACGGCCTTCAGACCAACATTACATAACGACTCACTTTTTTCACTTATTATCTACAGCCCAGACTTACGCCTCATCCTATTGGACAGTCCGCACCACGTGCCAGCTGTAACCGTCGACTCACCAGACACCGAGCGTGAGGACGAGGACACTGTGGTAGGTCCTCCGTGTGTCACACTCTAATTAATTTTATTCTACCTTGTGTCTACTTCAAATGTGATTGTTTTCATTTTACCCTCTAAATGTAATGTTTTGATACTACCCTCAAAAATGTAATATTTTTATCCTACTCGGCGAGTGTAATATTTTGATCTTGCTCTCCAAAGGTGATGTTTCTATCGCACTGTATATTCATCCAGACTGGAGTCTGTAGAAATGTGGTTTTATAGAAGAATGTTGAGAATACCATGGACAGCTAAGAAGAGTAATTAAAATGTTCTGAAAGAGGTCTAAGCAAAAAGAGAGCTAATTTCCAATATTAGGAAGAAACAATCAGGATTTTTTGGCCATGTAATGAGAAGAGAACAACTGGAATATATTGTAATAACTGGAAAAATTGAGGGACGAAGAGATAGAGAGAAGCAAAGAGAGAAAATACCAGACAGCTTAAGAGAATGGTTTGGCAGAAGGTCAACAACAGAAATGATAAAGAACTGTCGAGATCGAAATTTGTGGAGAGACATGATCACCTATGCCAGTAGGTCCGGTACTTGATGATGATATTCTTCCAAATGTAATGTTTTGATACTACCCTCCAAAATGTAATATTTTTATCCTACTCTGCGAGTGTAATGTTTTGATCTTACTCTCCAAATGTAATGTTTTGATCTTACTCTCCAAATGTAATGTTTTGATCGCACTCTATATTCTTCCAAATGTATTGTTTTGATCTTACTCTCCAAATGTAATGTTTTGATCGCACTCTATATTCTTCCAAATGTATTGTTTTGATCTTACTCTCCAAATGTAATGTTTTGATCTTACTCTCCAAATGTAATGTTTTGATCGCACTCTATATTCTTCCAAATGTATTGTTTTGATCTTACTCTCCAAATGTAATGTTTTGATCTTACTCTCCAAATGTAATGTTTTGATCTTACTCTCCAAATGTAATGTTTTGATCGCACTCTATATTCTTCCAAGTGTAATGTTTTAATCTTAATCTCCAAATGTAATGTTTTGATCTTACTCTCCAAATGTAATGTTTTGATCGCACTCTATATTCTTCCAAATGTAATGTTTTGATCTTACTCTCCAAATGTAATGTTTTAATCTTACTCTCCAAATGTAATGTTTTAATCTTACTCTCCTAATGTAATGTTTTAATCTTACTCTCCAAATGTAATGTTTTGATCTTACTCTCCAAATGTAATGTTTTAATCTTACTCTCCAAATGTAATGTTTTAATCTTACTCTCCAAATGTAATGTTTTGATCACACTCTATATTCTTCCAAATGTAATGTTTTGATCGCACTCTCCAAATGTAATGTTTTGATCGCACTCTCCAAATGTAATGTTTTGATCGCACTCTATATTCTTCCAAATGTATTGTTTTGATCACACTCTCCAAATGTAATGTTTTGATCGCACTCTATATTCTTCCAAATGTATTGTTTTGATCCTACTCTTCGAATGTAAAGTTTTAATCTCGCTCTTCAAATTTAATGTTTAGATTCTACCCTGTATCCTTCCAAATGTAGTGATTTGATTTCAACGTGTAGCCTTCCAAATGTAGTGATTTGATTTCACCGTGTATCCTTCAAATGTAGTGTTTTGATCTTACCGTGTAGCCTTCCAAATGTAGTGATTTGATTTCACCGTGTATCCTTTCAAATGTAGTGATTTGATTTCAACGTGTAGCCTTCCAAATGTAGTGATTTGATTTCAACGTGTAGCCTTCCAAATGTAGTGATTTGATTTCAACGTGTAGCCTTCCAAATGTAGTGGTTTGATTTCAACGTGTAGCCTTCCAAATGTAGTGATTTTATTTCACCGTGTATCCTTTCAAATGTAGTGATTTGATTTCACCGTGTATCCTTTCAAATGTAGTGGTTTGATTCTACCGTGTATCCTTCAAATGTAGTGTTTTGATCTTACCGTGTATCCTTTCAAATGTAGTGATTTGATTTCACCGTGTATCCTTCCAAATGTAGTGGTTAGATTCTACCGTGTATCCTTCAAATGTAGTGTTTTGATCTAACCGTGTATCCTTCCAAATGCAGTGATTTGATTCTACCGCGAATCCTTCCAAATGTAATATTTTGATCCTACCGTGTATCTTTCCAAATGTAATATTTTGATCATACCGTGTATCTTTCCAAATGTAATATTTTGATCCTACCATGTCACTTCTAATGTAGTTGTTTGATCACTCTGACCGTTCCTTCGCGCGCAAAAATCCAAGTTCTCCCACCTCCTTCCAATCTAAACTTTCCAATGTTCGAAACTAAACATTTGCGTCACGGGTACCCCTTCCAAAGTGAATGTTTATGTCCTCCTAAGTGTCACTAGAATGTTAATACTTGAGTCATCTTAGTGATGAATGTTGAAGGAATAAACCCGGAGACAGTTCCAAGCTACAACTATCTTGGACATACTATAACCAGTGATGGAAAATATAAAATTGAAATAAACAAAAGAATAGGAATGGCAAAGGTAATTTTAATGTCATGAAAAATATACTAACATAAAATCAAATAACATCAGGACTAAAAACCAGGGCAAAATGTTATATCTTCTCAACATTCTTGTATGGTACGGAAACATGGACATTAGACAAGAAAACAGAACAGAAAATTGAAGCCTTTGAAATGTGGATTTTAGAAGAATTAGGTGGAAAGAAAATAAAACAAACGATGAAGTCTTATCATCATCATTATCATCATTGAGTGCCTTCTCCACAACGAAGGTTGGCTACCATGGATCACCATTCTACTCTGTTTCTTGCTTTGATGGTGCATGCTGTCATAGATTGACTTGTCCATCTTTTGATGTTACTCGTCCATATTAGCCTTGGTCTGCCTCTGCCTTTTTAAACTTGTATTTTCCTTCCAATATTACTTTTAGTAGGCTGTTGTGTCTTTTAACATGCCCCAAAAATTTCATTTGTCTTGTCTTAATTGTATTTAGTAGTTCTCTTTTTATTTTCAGTTGTTTTAAAACTTCATCGTTTGTTATCTTTTCTTTCCATCCAATTCTACCTATTCTTTCATAAATCCACATTTCAAAGGCTTCAATTTTCTGTTCTATTTTCTTGTCTAATGTCCATGTTTCTGCACTATGCAGGAATGAAGTCTTAAAACAATTAAAAATGAAAAGGGAACTACTAAATATAATTCAAACAAGAAAAATGAGATTGGCATATTAAAAGACACATCAACCTACTAAAAGTAATCTTGGAAGGGAAAATACAAGGTAAAAGAGGCAGACGCAGACAAAGACTAAGTAACCTCAAAAGATGGACAAGTCAACCTATGACAACCTGCACTATCAAAGCAAGAGACTGAGCGCAATGGCGCTCCATGTTAGCCAACCTTCGATGCGGAGACGGCACTCAATTTTGCTGATGTTTAATGAATCACTCACCAATCCTTTCCAACTAAATTAATTACCCATACACGTGCCCCATTTTCTCAACTATATGTCATTGGCCCAAACGTGTCCATTCTTCTCAAAATATGTCATTGCCCCAAACGCGTCTATTCTTCTCAACTATATGTCATTGCCTCAAACCTGTCCATTATTCTCAACTATATGTCATTGCCCCAAATGCGTCCATTCTTCTCAACTATATGTCATTGCCCCAAACGCGTCCATTCTTCTCAACTATATGTCATTGCCCCAAACGCGTCCATTCTTCTCAACTATATGTCATTTCCCCACTTTCCAAATAAATATAACGATCTCTGCATGTACATCCAACTAAATATCACGTTTCCTAGAAATATTACTCTCTCCAACTAAATGCTGTTGTTGTTGCGTTCGCCAGCTTTCATCTCTGACGAAGTCCCTAGAGACTAGGAGCTGAATTTTGCGTGTTAATCCATTTTTCCCTGGCAGCCGTGTGCACAGGGGTCCCTCGTCACACAGGCAGATAACTCCGACTTCAGAGGTACTCATGTTTTTTTTTCCGTCGATGATTAACTGACTTTTCAAGCCGGGCCTCGCTGCTGAGACCAGGGGTGGTTGCCGCAGAGGGAAATCATAAATACAAATCCCAACCGGTGTAGCCTAGATTTGAACCCACAACCTCTCTGTCCCGAGGCTGGCGTCTTGCCTCGAGACCACCCAGTCCCCCATGGACTTGGAATGTGAGGAAACTGCAACAAGGAACACTTTTCATGCATAGCCTGCAATGGTTCCTGCCGCCTATCCACCATATACCAGAAGTTCACGTCCTCCCGAAAATGATGATCGTCATATTTCTTTAAAAATGCATAGCGCTTGATGGTGTTAGGCCATCGTTGTTGACTCCAATTTCGAACATATAAACACACAGTTAGTCGTTAGATTATCCCCGTCGTACATCAAACAACAGACCGTAAGATTATCGTAAGGCCGGTCTAGGGATTTACGATGAGCCATTACGATGATGTAGCACACATAATAATGTCGAACGCACTGCAATGACGCGCCCTTTAGAATCCTGATTACTCTAGTGAATGTAGCCTACGACGAACAGAACAAGGTGCAAATTCCCCAAAGAGATAAAACTGTGCTGACGATGAATTTCACATTAATGAATAACATGGAAATAACTTGCTTCAAGCAAATCCAACAACTGTCATGAACAGCACCAATGTGACGTAAAGCGCAGAACAAGCCTAGACGATGGAAGGTCGCATTCACAACACTTGATTTGTCGAAAACGGTATATTGCCGGCGTACTATCTGCCTGCCTGCCTGCCTGCCTGCCTGCCTGCCTGTCGGTCGGTCGGTCGCCCTGCCCTGCCTCTCTACTGAAAAAAAATTGTCTATATCTTCTTCTAAGTCATTTTTAAAAATAAATGCTAAATGTTTTTTGTAATTCTTGCAGTGGCCCATATAGTTTTGCCTGTAGTCGTTGTGCCCATTGGTTTATCTCCAGCCTACTGTATATGAAGAAGTGGAGTCGAGTTTTCATCGCCTCTGTTGCACACCGACCCTGACTCAGTCAGCTATAGGTCGTCGACCGCTCTCAGCTCAGTTGATGGCAGGCGTCTTTCTCCTTTGTGTATCTAACCTTGACCCTTGAGGGTTAATACCCCAGTTATTTTTTTTTAAAATCAAATCGACTCTCAACAGCGTGTCTTCTAAACCCACGTGCCAAAATCTAAAAATAACCGGGTAAATATATTGCCTGCAAACATCTTTAACCTCTTTACTTTTTCTGAGTATATTGTTAACATTATTTAAGACCACAACGGTGTGACTTCACAGAAGAATGTAAAGAACCCAACGAGCTCATAAACTCCTTTCATCAAGATACACGGAAAGAAACCGGCTCACAAAAGAAGTCATTAAGATTGGGTTTGCGTCATTTAATTAACCTAATTTATTCCACGGTTCTTTTTTTATGACAGTTTTTATTGTTTCGTTGCGTTTTTAACATTGTTGTATAAAATAAATCAATCGTGAAATAGTCTTAGTCCATGTTTTGTAAGAATCTTTCTTATATTCCTCTTGGCTATTAGATGATTGTGTTGCACTGTGTTTTACAACTTTAGATCCAGTGTAGCGTGAAAACGTCACTATAATGAGACAATATACGTTAACGATTCTTCGTTTTATACCTCGTTAACTTCAAGATGTCAAAGTTATTAAGTTCGAAGAAAGTGTTGTTTCGGGCACTCTACAACACAATCTTCATCCCAGCGTTGTGCAACCAATGCCAGTCCTGCGTTGTTTCGGGCACTCTACAAAACAATCTTCGTCCCAATGTTGTGCAACCAATGCCAGTCCTGCGTTGTTTCGGGCACTCTACAACACAATCTTCGTCCCAATGTTGTGCAACCAATGCCAGTCCTGCGTTGTTTCGGGCACTCTACAACACAATCTTCATCCCAGCGTTGTGCAACCAATGCCAGTCCTGCGTTGTTTCGGGCACTCTACAACACAATCTTCATCCCAGCGTTGTGCAACCAATTCCAGTCCTGCGTTGTTTCGGGGACTCTACAACACAATCTTCATCCCAATGTTGTGCAACCAATGCCAGTCCTGCGTTGTTTCGGGCACTCTACAACACAATCTTCATCCCAGCGTTGTGCAACCAATGCCAGTCCTGCGTTGTTTCGGGCACTCTACAACACAATCTTCGTCCCAGCGTTGTGCAACCAATGCCAGTCCTGCGTTGTTTCGGGCACTCTACAACACAATCTTCGTCCCAATGTTGTGCAACCAATGCCAGTCCTGCGTTGTTTCGGGTACTCTACAACACAATCTTCATCCCAGCGTTGTGCAACCAATGCCAGTCCTGCGTTGTTTCGGGCACTCTACAACACAATCTTCGTCCCAACGTTGTGCAACCAATGCCAGTCCTGCGTTGTTTCGGGCACTCTACAACACAATCTTCGTCACAACATTGTGCAACCAATGCCAGTCCTAGACTCTAGATGCAAGAACAATAAGAAAACAATAACCTCTACTGTGATTTCTACCGAAATGAAATGTGTCAGACGAATGACAAGAAACAGCCTGAGAGAGAAAATCATAAACTGAGAAAAAACCTGGTAATAACCTCCGTCATAAAATATACAAAGCAACAACAGATAAAATGGTTTGGCCACGTGACGGGGCAGAGTGATCATACCACAACACAACGAGCCCTCAGTAAATGTTGCGAGAATACCAGGCCCAAGGGTCGACCATGAAAAATATGAATTGGCGGATTAAAAGCACTAGGAAACATAGCAGCAGCAGAGGCGAACAGAACAGCAAAATACTGCAAAGTATATATCTCCTCGGAGCTGAAAGGCAAATGAAGAATCTTTGAAGAAGTAGAAAGAGTTTGATATGTCAAGGCAGGTGACATCTCCATACAACTTGTCCCGGTATAGTACCGACGATGGTCACAAAAGCCTTCTCTGTTCATCATATGTTGGGCTTGATTGTAGCAGATGTTCAACAGTCACATTCATCAGAGGTTCTTATACTTAGGGTGATGTAAAAGGTGGTACTTCATTCTGTTCTTGCCTGATCGGAGTATACAAATCGATGCATGTTCTTTTCTACTGAGCTAGCAGTAGGCATCATTTTTGTGGCAGCCCTGATGTTCTGTATTCCATTTTTTCATGTGTTTTGTTTTCTTGCGTTTGCCAGCTTTCACCTCTGGCGAAGTCCATAGAAACTAGCAACTTTATTTTGCGTGTTAATCCATTTTCCATTACAGCCGTGTACATAGGGGTCCCTCACCGCACAGGCAGATAACTCCGACTTCGGAGGTACTCACATTTTTTCCGTCGATGAGTAATTGACATTTCAAGTCGAGCCTCGCTTCTGAGACCAGAGCTTGAAGCCGCAGAGAGAAATCATAAATAAAAATCCAAACTGCTGCTGCCGGATGTTGTTGTTGTTGTTGTTGTTGTTGTTGTTGTTGTTGTTGTTGTTGTTGTTGTTGTTGTTGTTGTTGTTGTTGTTGTTGTTGTTGTTGTTGTTGTTGTTGCGTTCGCCAGCTTTCAACTCTGACGAAGTCCCTAGAGACTAGGAACTAAATGTTGCGTGTTAATCCATTTTTCCCTGGCAGCCTTGTGCTCTAGGGGTCCCTCGCCGCACAGGCAGATAACTCCGACTTCAGAGGTACTCATGCTTTTTTTTTTTATTTACCGTCGATGAGTTTCTAGCCAGGATTTGAACTCTTAACCTCTCTGTCACGAGGCAGGCGACTTGAGGGACCCAATAACGGGGTCAAAGTCGTACATTTGAAGATTTCAATGTTGGGGTCAGAGTTGTACATTTGAAGATCTCAGGGTCAGAGTCGTACATTTGAGGATCTCAATGTCGGAGTCACAGAGTCGTACATTTGAGGATCTCAATGTTGGGGTCAGAGTTGTACATTTGAAGATCTCATTGTTGGGGTCAGAGTTGTACATTTGAAGATCTCATTGTTGGGGTCAAAGTCGTACATTTGAAGATCTCATTGTTGGGGTCAGAGTTGTACATTTGAGGATCTTAATGTTGGGGTCAGAGTCATACATTTGAACATCTCAGGGTCAGGGTCGTACATTTGAGGATCTCAATGTCGGAGTCACAGAGTCGTACATTTGAGGATCTCAATGTTGGGGTCAGAGTCTTACATTTGAGGATCCCAATGTCAAGGGTCAGAGTCTTACATTTGAGGATCCCAATGTCTGGGGTCAGAGTCTTACAATTGAGAATCCCAATGTCCGGGGTCAGAGTCTTACATTTCAGGATCCCAGTGTTGGGGTCAGAGTCTTACATTTGAGGATCCCAATGTTGGGGTCAGAGTCGTACATTTGAGGATCCCAATGTCCGGGGTCAGAGTCTTACTTTTGAGGATCCCAATGTCCGGGGTCAGAGTCTTACATTTGAGGATCCCAATGTCCGGGGTCAGAGTCTTACATTTAAGGATCCCAATGTTGGGGTCAGAGTTGTACCTTTGAGAATTTCAATGCCGGAGTCAGAGACTTACATTTGAGGATCCCAATGTCCGGGGTCAAAGTCTTACATTTGAGGATCCGAATGCAGGGGCCAGTGTCGTACATTTGAGGATCCCAATGCCCGGTGTCAGAGTCTTACATTTGAGGATCCCAATGTTAGGGTCAGAGTCTTACATTTGAGGATCCCAATGTCCGGAGTAGGAGTCTTACATTTGAGGATCCCAAAGTCCGGGGTCAGAGTCTTTCATTTGAGGATCCCAATGTCATGGGTCAGAGTCTTACATTTATGGATCCCAATGTTGGGGTCAGAGTCGTACATTTGGGGATCCCAATGTCCGGTATCAGAGTCGTACATTTGAGGATCCCAATTTCAGGGGTCAGAGTCTTACATTTTAGGATCCCAATGTCCGGGGTCAGAGTCTTACATTTGAGGATTCCAATACTGGTGTCAGAGTTTTACATTTGAGGATCCCAATGCAGGGGTCAGAGTCGTACATTTGAGAGTCTCTGGTTTAGTCGTTGGAGTCCACAAAGGTTCGGGTAATTTTTTTATACTTCGAGACAAAATGCCGGAAACGTTCTTTCTTAGTTTGAAAAGAAATGACAAAGCGAACAGCGAACAAAAAACGTCAGCGCACAGCAACTAAATTAAAGCACAGCTTTTACAACTTTTCACTGGACATAATTTCTATAAAAGTGCTTGCCCAGTTTAGAAATTAAGATAAAAATAGCAGTAGCATGTTGATTTGCATGGCTATTTTGGTCTCGTCTGACAGGACAATAGCGGATATGCTCTTTGGTGAATGTCAAGGCTGATAGCTAGGGGGTAACACGTCTAAAATGGCAGCTGTGACTCACTTTCTCTTTCTTTCTCTCAGCCGTCGAGGTATTTGTGTTCATGCTATATCGTCTCCTCTGTCGCCAAAACAAGGTTCGGAGATCTTTCAAGGTCATCGTAGTTTCCTCAAATGCCTTTTGTTTAAGGTCTTTAATGTTTAGGGCGGGGTTAGCGTCGATGTTTTGCACATCTGAGGGTTGGTGTTCTGTAGTTTGGGCTCTCATTTCACAGTGCCATTCATCGTTGGGTGTCCGTAGGTTACATTTAGTGAATCAATTCAGAGGAAGAGGTATGTTTACAGCACTCGGAAAAAATAACAAATAATCAACAACAGAAAAAAATATGGACCAAGGCAGGATCGAACCCGTACTCAGTGGCACAGCGCCTTGCCACGAAAAGCCAAACGCTACTATTCGCACTAGACTGTAACACCGATTGGGAATTAGTGAATAGAAACTGAATTCTGAGTTTCCTATTACCAAATATTTAAATTCATGATTGTACAAAGAAGTTACGACGGTGGTTTTCTGTTACCTTCCGTCGGTTTGTTTGCGGAATATGGTTTTACAGAAGAATGTTGAGAATACCATGGACAGCTAAGAAGGGTAATGAAAACTTTCTGAAAGTGGCCAAAGCAAAAAGAGAGCTAATTTCCAATATTAGGAAGAAACAATCTGTTAGTTAGCTGAGTGGCAGTGTTCCCTAGCGTTTGGCTTTTCGTGGCAAGGCGCTGTGCCACTGAGTACGGGTTCGATCCTGCATTGGTCCATATTTTTTTCTGTTGTTGATTATTTGTCATTTTTTCCGAGTGCTGTAAACATACCTCTTCCTCTGAATTGATTCACTGATTATCGCCTCGGATGTTTCCCTCTATAATAATATTCATTTATTATTATTTGTCTCCTACATTTAGTAAACCAGGTTTCACAAGAAAACTATGATCATAAGGAAAGAAAATTCTCAAGACCTACAAATAAATATAAAAGTTGAAGGAATACACCTGGAGACAGTTTAGATCTACAACTACCTGAGACATACTGTATCCAGTGATGGGAAATGTGAAACTGAAATAAACAAAAGAATAAGTATGGTAAAAAGTAATTTTAATGCCTTGAAAAGTATACTAACATCAAAACAAATAACACCAGGGCTAAAACTAAGAATAGCAAGATATCACATCTTCTCAACATTGCTGTATTATGCAGAGACATGGACCTTAGACAAGACAACGGAACAGAAAATTGAAGTCTTTGAGATGTCGATTTATAGAATGGGTAGAATTAGATGGAAAGAAAAGAAAATAAACGATGAAGTTTTAAAACAACTAAAAATGAAAAGAGAACTACTAAACACAATTAGAACGAAACAAATGAAATTTTTGGGGCATGTTAAAAGACACAACAGGCTAATAAAAGTAATGTTGGAAGGGAAAATACAAAGTAAAAGAGGCAGAGGCAGACAAAGACTAACATGGACGAGTAACATCAAAGATGGACAAGTCTGTCTATGACAATCTGCACCACGAGCTGTGATGAGAGCAACGTTCTGTGGGAGATCTGGCTAGAGAACACGAGCTGTGATGAGAGTAACGTTCTGTGAAGTACACACAACCCTATGATGATGAGTTCAATGATTTTTTTTTTTTTTTTTTTTGGGTAGCAAAGAAGTCATTCTGTCATCACTGCACTTAGTGTGTGAATGTGTGTTTGTGTGCATGTGTGTTTGTGCGCATGTGTGTTTGTTTGTGTGAGTGTGTGCATGTATGTTTGTGTGCATGTGTGTGTGAGTGTGTGTTTGTGTGAGTGTGTGTTTGTGTGCGCATGCTTGTTTGCGTGTATGTGTGTTTGTGTGTGTGTGTGTGTGCGTGCGTGCGTGCGTGTGTGTGTGCGTGCGTGCGTGTGTGTGTGTGTGTGTGTGTGTGTGTGTGTGCCTCCCCACACAATCCCCTCTATTTTCAACAGCCCCTTGTTTTCTGCGGATCCATCTTTGGAGGTGTGCCCTCGTTGTGTGATTGGTTGTCGGTCATGTGATCACTTTCAAGGTCAAGGTTTTCATCTCAAGTGGACTCGCCATTTCTCCCGTACGCTCATTATATTTGTGTACAAAATGTAAACATTGTTTCTCTGGAGAGACTTGGCGCTGCATCGAGGAATACGGGTTTGATCCTGCTTCGGGTTGTCTATTCTTCTTTGTTTTTTTTTTTCTCTTGTTTATTATTTTTTTCCCCGAGTGTTGTAAACATACCTCTTCTAAGGTGACCGTATTTTTGAAACCCCAATCCGGGACGGATTAATTTGACTTCAATTTTCCATCAATAAAATGAAATTTATCCCGTCTTTTTCAAGTGAATAATACATATATTTTAAAACACATAACAATATAGGCTTAAGAAACGTTATCATGAGTAATGGAATTAAACGTTATTGAGTTTCTCTTTCAGTGTATAAGAGAGAAGAACGGAATACTGTATATTTTGAAGTCGAAGAGATGTTTACCATATTGGCAAAATTGGTAACGTTTGTGTCCCTAATATATTTTAACAAATCCGGGACAAAAGTTAAAAAATTGGCCGAAATCGGGACACATTCGGGACAAAAGTTAAAAAATCGGCCAAAATCGGGACAAATTCGGGACAAAAGTTAAAAAATCGGCCAAAATCGGGACAAATTCGAGACAAAAGTTAAAAAATCGGCCAAAATCGGGACAAATTCAGGACAATAACAAATCCGGTTAAACAGTGGTTGATAAACAGTAAAAATCGAGACTGTCACGGAAAAATCGGGACGTCTGGTCACCTTAACCCCTGAAATGATTCGCTGATCTATCACCTCGGAGGTTTCCCTCCATAATAATATCTATTTATCATAATTTCTTAAATGTTATGTAGAGCCAGTCTTAACATATAGATGTGTATCATGGATAATAGGAAAACAGACACGAAAATCACTGGAGGCTGTAGAAATGTGGTTTTACAGAAGCAATGTTGAGAATACCATGGACAGCTAAGAAGAGTAATGAAAACGTTCTGAAAGAGGCCAAAGCAAAAAGAGAGCTAATTTCCAATATTAGAAAGAAATAATAATTATTTTTTGGCCATGTAATAAGAAGGGAACAGCTGGAATATATTGTAACAACTGAGACAATTGAGGGACGGAGAGATGGAGGGAAACAAAGAGAAAAGATACCAGACAGCTTAAGAGAATGGCTTGGCAGAATGTTAACAACGGAAATGATAAATAACTGCCGAGATTGAAAGTTGTAGAGAGACATGATCACCTAAGCCAGCAAGCACGGTACTTGATGATGACTGCAATCTACGCCACATCGCATCTACGTCCACTTAACGTCCTTCTAAGGGCGGATGACGGAGGGGACAGTTAATTCCTTTAGAAGTCATCTGGTGAACGACAGAAAGAAAAAAGAAAATATATTACATAATTTACCTTTCCCCTCCCCCATCATTTCTATGTTCTCTTTAAAGGGGCCAGGAGGGCGTTTATACGGACTGAAAAGGGGGGAAGGATACAAATCTATCTTTGCCTTGAAGAACAATCGCAATTTACTTTAGCGAATCACAGGAGGAAAGGTTTGTTTTACAGCACTCAGAAACAATGACAGTCTGAGAGATAAGATCAGAAATGATGAACTGAGAAAAAAGCTAGGAATAGCCCCCACCATAGAATATAAAAGGAAACAACAGATACAATGGTTTGGTCACGTGACAAGGCAGAAAGAACAAAACGCAACACAACGAGCCTTCAACAAGCGTTGTGAGAACACCAGACCCAAGGGTCGACCACGAAAAAGATGGGTCGATGGAATATTAGAAGCACTAGGAAACATAACAGCAGCAGAGGCGAACAGAAGAGCAAAAGACCGCAAATTATATCTCCCACCGACGCTGAAAGGCAGATGAGGAAGGAAAGATGAAGAAGAAGAAGAAAAAGTGACAAATAAACAAGAGAAAAAAAAAACAAAGAATAATATATGGTCCGAAGCAGGATGAAACCCGTATTCCTTGCCACGAGAAACCGAACACTAGAGAACACTGCCACTCAGCTAACTGTAAAGTTAATTCAACTGTAAAGTTAGATGAGGTCCCTAGCATTCAGAAGGGAGCCGCGATAGCGCAGTGGTTAGTGAACTGGACTGCAAAGGACAAGAGGTAGGGTTCGATCTCAACCGACGGTTCCGGGTTCATACAGCCATAAATGGGTACCGGATTTTTTCTGTGAAAGTAAAGCGACACGGGCGTAATACCGACCACATTGCCCCAAAAATCATTTGCTGGTGGTCTGTAAAATTTATGGTCACTAACACCATATTCCCTATTCGCCATTTGGCGTGACGGAGGCTCTTTACTTTTTTTTTTACTAACGTTCGGCTTCTCGTGGCAAGGCGCAGTGCCAAGGAGTACTGGTTCGATCCTGCTTCGGACCATATATTGTTCTTTGCTTTTTTCTGTTGTTTATTTGTCATTTTTTTCGGAGTGCACTAAAACACACCTCTTCCTCCTATGATTCGCTGAATTATCGCCTCGGAAGTTTCCCTCTATAACAATATTCATTTATTATTATTTGTTTCGCCATTTACTTTATTGTAGAGATAGAGATTAGCATTTTTAGCATTTTTATTTTTCACACACGCGCGCGCATACACACACATCACATTACACACCTTTCCCTGCAAACCCAGCGAAAGAGCCATGACCTTGCACGGAAATCTGACCAGCGTCCGCCTGATTGGTCAAGAGCATGTTGTTTAATCAACAGACACCTGTGTCAGAGCGAAATTGCGCTGCCGAGGCCCGTTTGTACGTGTAACTCAAACAAAACGTGTCTCACCTGTGTAGGCTGGTTATGATTTGTACCTTGAAACCAGCTGTTGTTTATGCTATTGGTGTTTATTTCACCCCCTCAGTTTTCCCACTATATTCATATTTTATATGTCGGATGTTAACTTCACCCATACAGTCAAACGGATGTTTAATTCACTTTCAGTGTAGTGGATGTTTTTTTAATTCACTTTCAGTGTTTGGATGTTTCATTCACAGTCAGTGTAGTGGATTTTTGTATTCACTCTTAAATAATGCAAGATGTTTGATTTACTTTCATTCTTATTCTAAGGGATGTTAGCTTCACCTTTAGCCTAATGGATTTGTTATTCACTTTCAAAGACATGTTCAATTTAAATTCAATCTGCCGCGCCAGGTATTAATTCACATACAACCTAGCGGGTATTTCATTCGCTATCAATCTATAACACATTAGCTGATGGTTAATTCACTTTCAGTCTAGGGAATGTTTCATTCACCTTTAGCCCGACGGGTGATTAACTCATTTTGCTGTCATGCTCTGCAGAATGGCAACAAAGATGACATCACAATTAACCTGGGACCTAGTGAAAAAACAGCGTAAGTATTATATGTGCTTGTTTGTATGTGTATGTTGAGTTCTACTTTATATCTCTTTATATCTGTTTGAGAATGTTGAGAATACCATGGACAGCTAAGAAGAGTAATGAAGAGGTTCTGAGAGAGGTCAAAGCAAAAAAGCTAATTTCCAATGTTAGGAAGAGACAATCATCATTTTTTGGCCATATAATGAGAAGAGAACAACTGGAATATATTGTAACAACTGCAAAAATTGAGGGACGAAGAGATAGAGGGAAACAAAGAGAAAAAATAACAGACAGCTTAAGAGAATGGCTTGGCAGAAGGTCAACAACATAAATGATAAATAGCTGCCGAGATCGAAAGTTGTGGAGAGACATGATCACCTACGCCACTAGGCCCGGTACTTGATGATGATGATATCTGTCTGGCGCCTCACAGCACCAGAGCTGGAAGTTGTCAGCGACAAACAGCTGATGGCTTGCGCTAGGATCGGTGAACCAGAACCATCCAGACCCTGCTCCACCTCTCCGTGGTGCCTCTAGTAACAGACTAACCTGTCTAGTGTAGCCAAGTGAGTAGGGATCGAAGAGGGAAGACAATCCGGTACTCAAAAATTAGTCGGATGTGTTGGGCCGAAAGGCGCAAATATCATTTATACTGCAAACCACAACACAAAGCAGACACGCCTACTTAACGTCCTTTTAAGGGCGGATGATGACGAGTTATACTCCTTTAGTCATCGGGCGAACGCAAGCAATCAGTGAGCATGTCTGTCTGGAGGCAAAGTCGCATCCCAGCAGCAGATCTGGAAGTTATCAGTGACCCACAACAGATGACTTGCTTACAGGATCGGTAAACTAGAACCATCTAGACACTACTCCACCTCTCCGTGGTGCCTCCAGTAACAGACTAACATGTCTAGTCTGGCTAAGAAAGTAGGAATCGAAAAGGGAAGACAACCCGCTCAAAAATAACATGCTGAAGTCGGGGTGTTGGGTCGAAAGACGTAAATATAACAGTTTTACAGCAAACCACAGCATAACGCAGACACGCCCACTTAACGTCCTGTTAAGGACGGATGATGAGGGGTGTATTCCTATAGTCATCGGTCGAACCCATATCAGTTCTGTTGTGGACTGTTTTCCAAGCCATGACACCAAGCTATCCAGTATTTTCTCTCTTTGTCGTCCGCCATCTCTTTCCTTTTATTTTGCCAGTTGTAACCAAGTATTCCAACTTTCCTCTTTTCATGATGTACCCGAAAAATGCTGATTGCTTCTTTCTGATGTTTTTTTAAGAGCTCCCTTTTTGTGTTGGCCTCTTTGAGAACTTTCTCATTGGTCTTTTTAGCTGTCCATGGAACTTTCAACATTCTTCTGAGAAATCCCATCTCTGTGGCCTTTAATCTTCTTTTCATTTGTTTATCTATTGTCCATGATTCACTTCCATAGGTCAGAATTGGTTCTATATAGCACCGATGAACTCTCTTTCTCATTTTTATTGACATATATTTGTTGCATAAGATATTTTTCATTTTCTGAAATGCTATTTTGGCCTGAGCTATTCTGCTTTTTATTTCTGTGTTGCATCTTCCATCTGATGTTATCACTGTGCCCAAGTATTTCAAACGTTGGCTGGGTCATTTAAGAAGAATGGCAAGCAACCGTATTCCCAAACAAATATACCTACATAGGCAAAAAAAAAATGTCAAGAGACGGAGGCATAACAAAATAAACCATGCCACGCATCGATGTAGCATCAAATGGTTTCAACAAACTGACAAACATCTGGAGATACAATTTTCTTAGCAAACGAACGAAACTTAGACTGTTCAACTCAATTGTTATACCAGTGCTAACATATTTATGTGAAAGTTGGAAATCCACCAAGGCTTTAGATAGGAAATTAATTACCTTTAAAAAGACATGTCTTCGTTGGATCTCGAACGTAAGAGGAAATAATACATTTCAAATGAGCAGATAAGAGACGAATCAAAACAAGAATACGTGTCCATATTTATAAGGAGAAGGCTTTGGAAATACATCGGTCATGTGCTGAGAATGAATGAAGAAAGACTTCCCTTTCAGGCATTCATGTGGAACCCGCCTGGTAAAAGGAAACAAGGCAGACCAAGAGAATCGCTGTATAGAACAATTAATATGGAAGGCTCAATCATGGGACTAAGAAACATCAAGAGCTAGTAGCCAATCGTAATTCCTGGAGAACTATGACTTCTGCCTAATGCCGTCTTCGGCCCAAGAAAAACTGTTTGATTAATTTATCTGTCTGCTTCCATGTTCGTGCTGGCGTGTAATGTATTAGTGATTTTCTCCTGACAAGGTTGTACCAGAACTCACATCGTCTCACACTTAAAACTAGAAAATAATAATATGCCAGGTCTCGTAAGTGCTGCTGTGTTTACGTATGTGTGGCATGTGCTATCGGGTATGGGCAGTAGATTAGATCAGAAGTGTTGCGTATAGTAAGTTTTGATAGCCCTTTTATACGTCGAATGTAGATGTAAGCCTCACGTTCAACGCAGCAGGAGGTCGACACCTGGGAGTCATGACCCAGGCGATCCCATTTCCCCTAGTGCGTCAAGAAGCAAAAGGGCCGAAACACTTGCTCGACGGGGGGTTCGTTTCTGATGATCAGATTGCCTCCTGCTGCGTAACTCTGTTGAAAGATGTTCCTATTACTGTCGACGAGTTTGCCACTCAAATAGAGCCAGTATTGACCAATGGAAGCGAATCATAGGCAGTAAAGAAACAAAAATGAAAAGACAATTATATGCCACAGAGAATGGGGTTTTTCAAAAAAATGTTGAAAGTTCACTGGACAGATAAACAGACCAAAGAGGCCAACACAAAATGGGAGCTCATAAAAAACATTAGAAAGAAACAGTCAACATTGTTCGGGCACATCGTGAGAAGATTAAGGGAGCAGCAATAGCTCAGTGGTTAGTGAACTAGAATACAAAGAAGAAGAGGTCGGATTCGATCCTGATCGACGGCTTCCGGGTTCACCCAGCCTTAAATAGGTACCAAATTTTATTTCTGGGAAAGTACAGCAGCACGGGCGTGATACCGACCACGTTTCCCCAAAAATCATGTACTGAAGGTCTATACAAATTATGGTCACTAACACCATATTCCCTATACGCCACTTGGCGTGCCTGGTCACTAACACCATATTCCCTATACGCCACTTGGCGTGCCTGGACACTAACACCATATTCCCTATACGCCACTTGGCGTGCCTGGTCACTAACACCATATTCCCTATACGCCACTTGGTGTGCCTGGTCACTAACACCATATTCCCTATACGCCACTTGGTGTGCCTGGTCACTAACACCATATTCCCTATACGCCACTTGGCGTGCCTGGTCACTAACACCATATTCCCTATACGCCACTTGGCGTGCCTGGTCACTAACACCATATTCCCTATACGCCACTTGGCGTGCCTGGTCACTAACACCATATTCCCTATACGCCACTTGGGTCAGCGGGGCTCTTTACTTTACCTACCAGTCCTTGCACGAGAAAAGGTTAAACGGCTTTCATGTACGTTGCCTTCCAGAGATAATGAACATTAAATGGCAGGACAAAGTAATAACTCTAATGTCTTACAACGAGTCAAACTCCCATCCATCATGGCAGGACAAAGTAATAACTCTAATGTCTTACAACGAGTCAAACTCCCATCCATCATGGCAGGACAAAGTAATAACTCTAATGTCTTACAACGAGTCAAACTCCCATCCATCATGGCAGGACAAAGTAATAACTCTAATGTCTTACAACGAGTCAAACTCCCATCCATCATGGCAGGACAAAGTAATAACTCTAATGTCTTACAACGAGTCAAACTCCCATCCATCATGGCAGGACAAAGTAATAACTCTAATGTCTTACAACGAGTCAAACTCCCATCCATCATGGCAGGACAAAGTAATAACTCTAATGTCTTACAACGAGTCAAACTCCCATCCATCATGGCAGGACAAAGTAATAACTCTAATGTCTTACAACGAGTCAAACTCCCATCCATCATGGCAGGACAAAGTAATAACTCTAATGTCTTACAACGAGTCAAACTCCCATCCATCATGGCAGGACAAAGTAATAACTCTAATGTCTTACAACGAGTCAAACTCCCATCCATCATGGCAGGACAAAGTAATAACTCTAATGTCTTACAACGAGTCAAACTCCCATCCATCATGGCAGGACAAAGTAATAACTCTAATGTCTTACAACGAGTCAAACTCCCATCCATCATGGCAGGACAAAGTAATAACTCTAATGTCTTACAACGAGTCAAACTCCCATCCATCATGGCAGGACAAAGTAATAACTCTAATGTCTTACAACGAGCCAAACTCCCATCCATCATGGCAGGACAAAGTAATAACTCTAATGTCTTACAACGAGCCAAACTCCCATCCATCATGGCAGGACAAAGTAATAACTCCAATGTCTTACAACGAGCCAAACTCCCATCCATCATGGCAGGACAAAGTAATAACTCTAATGTCTTACAACGAGCCAAACTCCCATCCATCATGGCAGGACAAAGTAATAACTCTAATGTCTTACAACGAGTCAAACTCCCATCCATCATGGCAGGACAAAGTAATAACTCTAATGTCTTACAACGAGCCAAACTCCCATCCATCATGGCAGGACAAAGTAATAACTCTAATGTCTTACAACGAGCCAAACTCCCATCCATCATGGCAGGACAAAGTAATAACTCTAATGTCTTACAACGAGCCAAACTCCCATCCATCATGGCAGGACAAAGTAATAACTCTAATGTCTTACAACGAGTCAAACTCCCATCCATCATGGCAGGACAAAGTAATAACTCTAATGTCTTACAACGAGTCAAACTCCCATCCATCATGGCAGGACAAAGTAATAACTCTAATGTCTTACAACGAGTCAAACTCCCATCCATCATGGCAGGACAAAGTAATAACTCTAATGTCTTACAACGAGTCAAACTCCCATCCATCATGGCAGGACAAAGTAATAACTCTAATGTCTTACAACGAGTCAAACTCCCATCCATCATGGCAGGACAAAGTAATAACTCTAATGTCTTACAACGAGTCAAACTCCCATCCATCATGGCAGGACAAAGTAATAACTCTAATGTCTTACAACGAGTCAAACTCCCATCCATCATGGCAGGACAAAGTAATAACTCTAATGTCTTACAACGAGTCAAACTCCCATCCATCATGGCAGGACAAAGTAATAACTCTAATGTCTTACAACGAGTCAAACTCCCATCCATCATGGCAGGACAAAGTAATAACTCTAATGTCTTACAACGAGTCAAACTCCCATCCATCATGGCAGGACAAAGTAATAACTCTAATGTCTTACAACGAGTCAAACTCCCATCCATCATGGCAGGACAAAGTAATAACTCTAATGTCTTACAACGAGTCAAACTCCCATCCATCATGGCAGGACAAAGTAATAACTCTAATGTCTTACAACGAGTCAAACTCCCATCCATCATGGCAGGACAAAGTAACCAACTCTAATGTCTTACAACGAGTCAAACTCCCATCCATCATGGCAGGACAAAGTAACCAACTCTAATGTCTTACAACGAGTCAAACTCCCATCCATCATGGCAGGACAAAGTAACCAACTCTAATGTCTTACAACGAGTCAAACTCCCATCCATCATGGCAGGACAAAGTAATAACTCTGTCTTACAACGAGTCAAACTCCCATCCATCATGGCAGGACAAAGTAATAACTCTAATGTCTTACAACGAGTCAAACTCCCATCCATCATGGCAGGACAAAGTAACCAACTCTAATGTCTTACAACGAGTCAAACTCCCATCCATCATGGCAGGACAAAGTAATAACTCTAATGTCTTACAACGAGCCAAACTCCCATCCATCATGGCAGGACAAAGTAATAACTCTAATGTCTTACAACGAGCCAAACTCCCATCCATCATGGCAGGACAAAGTAATAACTCCAATGTCTTACAACGAGCCAAACTCCCATCCATCATGGCAGGACAAAGTAATAACTCTAATGTCTTACAACGAGCCAAACTCCCATCCATCATGGCAGGACAAAGTAATAACTCTAATGTCTTACAACGAGTCAAACTCCCATCCATCATGGCAGGACAAAGTAATAACTCTAATGTCTTACAACGAGCCAAACTCCCATCCATCATGGCAGGACAAAGTAATAACTCTAATGTCTTACAACGAGCCAAACTCCCATCCATCATGGCAGGACAAAGTAATAACTCTAATGTCTTACAACGAGCCAAACTCCCATCCATCATGGCAGGACAAAGTAATAACTCTAATGTCTTACAACGAGTCAAACTCCCATCCATCATGGCAGGACAAAGTAATAACTCTAATGTCTTACAACGAGTCAAACTCCCATCCATCATGGCAGGACAAAGTAATAACTCTAATGTCTTACAACGAGTCAAACTCCCATCCATCATGGCAGGACAAAGTAATAACTCTAATGTCTTACAACGAGTCAAACTCCCATCCATCATGGCAGGACAAAGTAATAACTCTAATGTCTTACAACGAGTCAAACTCCCATCCATCATGGCAGGACAAAGTAATAACTCTAATGTCTTACAACGAGTCAAACTCCCATCCATCATGGCAGGACAAAGTAATAACTCTAATGTCTTACAACGAGTCAAACTCCCATCCATCATGGCAGGACAAAGTAATAACTCTAATGTCTTACAACGAGTCAAACTCCCATCCATCATGGCAGGACAAAGTAATAACTCTAATGTCTTACAACGAGTCAAACTCCCATCCATCATGGCAGGACAAAGTAATAACTCTAATGTCTTACAACGAGTCAAACTCCCATCCATCATGGCAGGACAAAGTAATAACTCTAATGTCTTACAACGAGTCAAACTCCCATCCATCATGGCAGGACAAAGTAATAACTCTAATGTCTTACAACGAGTCAAACTCCCATCCATCATGGCAGGACAAAGTAATAACTCTAATGTCTTACAACGAGTCAAACTCCCATCCATCATGGCAGGACAAAGTAACCAACTCTAATGTCTTACAACGAGTCAAACTCCCATCCATCATGGCAGGACAAAGTAACCAACTCTAATGTCTTACAACGAGTCAAACTCCCATCCATCATGGCAGGACAAAGTAACCAACTCTAATGTCTTACAACGAGTCAAACTCCCATCCATCATGGCAGGACAAAGTAATAACTCTGTCTTACAACGAGTCAAACTCCCATCCATCATGGCAGGACAAAGTAATAACTCTAATGTCTTACAACGAGTCAAACTCCCATCCATCATGGCAGGACAAAGTAACCAACTCTAATGTCTTACAACGAGTCAAACTCCCATCCATCATGGCAGGACAAAGTAATAACTCTAATGTCTTACAACGAGTCAAACTCCCATCCATCATGGCAGGACAAAGTAATAACTCTAATGTCTTACAACGAGTCAAACTCCCATCCATCATGGCAGGACAAAGTAATAACTCTAATGTCTTACAACGAGTCAAACTCCCATCCATCATGGCAGGACAAAGTAATAACTCTAATGTCTTACAACGAGTCAAACTCCCATCCATCATGGCAGGACAAAGTAATAACTCTAATGTCTTACAACGAGTCAAACTCCCATCCATCATGGCAGGACAAAGTAATAACTCTAATGTCTTACAACGAGTCAAACTCCCATCCATCATGGCAGGACAAAGTAATAACTCTAATGTCTTACAACGAGCCAAACTCCCATCCATCATGGCAGGACAAAGTAATAACTCTAATGTCTTACAACGAGCCAAACTCCCATCCATCATGGCAGGACAAAGTAATAACTCTAATGTCTTACAACGAGCCAAACTCCCATCCATCATGGCAGGACAAAGTAATAACTCTAATGTCTTACAACGAGCCAAACTCCCATCCATCATGGCAGGACAAAGTAATAACTCTAATGTCTTACAACGAGCCAAACTCCCATCCATCATGGCAGGACAAAGTAATAACTCTAATGTCTTACAACGAGTCAAACTCCCATCCATCATGGCAGGACAAAGTAATAACTCTAATGTCTTACAACGAGCCAAACTCCCATCCATCATGGCAGGACAAAGTAATAACTCTAATGTCTTACAACGAGCCAAACTCCCATCCATCATGGCAGGACAAAGTAATAACTCTAATGTCTTACAACGAGCCAAACTCCCATCCATCATGGCAGGACAAAGTAATAACTCTAATGTCTTACAACGAGCCAAACTCCCATCCATCATGGCAGGACAAAGTAATAACTCTAATGTCTTACAACGAGTCAAACTCCCATCCATCATGGCAGGACAAAGTAATAACTCTAATGTCTTACAACGAGCCAAACTCCCATCCATCATGGCAGGACAAAGTAATAACTCTAATGTCTTACAACGAGTCAAACTCCCATCCATCATGGCAGGACAAAGTAATAACTCTAATGTCTTACAACGAGTCAAACTCCCATCCATCATGGCAGGACAAAGTAATAACTCTAATGTCTTACAACGAGTCAAACTCCCATCCATCATGGCAGGACAAAGTAATAACTCTAATGTCTTACAACGAGTCAAACTCCCATCCATCATGGCAGGACAAAGTAATAACTCTAATGTCTTACAACGAGTCAAACTCCCATCCATCATGGCAGGACAAAGTAATAACTCTAATGTCTTACAACGAGTCAAACTCCCATCCATCATGGCAGGACAAAGTAATAACTCTAATGTCTTACAACGAGTCAAACTCCCATCCATCATGGCAGGACAAAGTAATAACTCTAATGTCTTACAACGAGCCAAACTCCCATCCATCATGGCAGGACAAAGTAATAACTCTAATGTCTTACAACGAGCCAAACTCCCATCCATCATGGCAGGACAAAGTAATAACTCTAATGTCTTACAACGAGCCAAACTCCCATCCATCATGGCAGGACAAAGTAATAACTCTAATGTCTTACAACGAGTCAAACTCCCATCCATCATGGCAGGACAAAGTAATAACTCTAATGTCTTACAACGAGCCAAACTCCCATCCATCATGGCAGGACAAAGTAATAACTCTAATGTCTTACAACGAGTCAAACTCCCATCCATCATGGCAGGACAAAGTAATAACTCTAATGTCTTACAACGAGCCAAACTCCCATCCATCATGGCAGGACAAAGTAATAACTCTAATGTCTTACAACGAGCCAAACTCCCATCCATCATGGCAGGACAAAGTAATAACTCTAATGTCTTACAACGAGTCAAACTCCCATCCATCATGGCAGGACAAAGTAATAACTCTAATGTCTTACAACGAGTCAAACTCCCATCCATCATGGCAGGACAAAGTAATAACTCTAATGTCTTACAACGAGTCAAACTCCCATCCATCATGGCAGGACAAAGTAATAACTCTAATGTCTTACAACGAGTCAAACTCCCATCCATCATGGCAGGACAAAGTAATAACTCTAATGTCTTACAACGAGCCAAACTCCCATCCATCATGGCAGGACAAAGTAACCAACTCTAATGTCTTACAACGAGCCAAACTCCCATCCATCATGGCAGGACAAAGTAATAACTCTAATGTCTTACAACGAGTCAAACTCCCATCCATCATGACAGGACAAAGTAACCAACTCTAATGTCTTACAACGAGCCAAACTCCCATCCATCATGGCAGGACAAAGTAATAACTCTAATGTCTTACAACGAGTCAAACTCCCATCCATCATGACAGGACAAAGTAACCAACTCTAATGTCTTACAACGAGTCAAACTCCCATCCATCATGACAGGACAAAGTAACCAACTCTAATGTCTTACAACGAGTCAAACTCCCATCCATCATGGCAGGACAAAGTAACCAACTCTAATGTCTTACAACAAGCTAAACTCCATCCATCATGGCAGGACAAAGTAACCAACTCTAATGTCTTACAACAAGCTAAACTCCCATCCATCATGGCAGGACAAAGTAACCAACTCTAATGTCTTACAACGAGCCAAACTCCATCCATCATGGCAACACTTAGGAGTGGTAGACTAAGGTGGCTGGGTCATTTAAGAAGAATGGCAAACAACCGTATTCCCAAACAAATACTGAATGGCGATCTTAAGGACGGAAATAGACCAACGGGCAGACCAGTGCTGAGATATAAGGATGTTGCAGGGCTTCCTTGAGGGAATTCTCTATCAGTGAAAGAAACTGGGAAAATGTGGCTGCAGATCGCAGCACACGGAGAATGAAAAATGACACGGCAACTTTCGAGGCAGTGCTGATATCAAATTCAGAAGACAAAAAGGCACAGGAGAAAGGAGACGAGGCCAGACACCACAAATACATCTTGTTTATTCTGCGGATGGATCTGTATATCCAATATTGGCAGATTCAGCCACGAGAGAATCTGCTCAGCAAAGCAGCATCCAGCATAAGACACTAATATTTTTACCAAACTACTGACTCATCATGATTGTTTGCTACCAACCGTCTGTCAAGACCTCATGTCCATATTATCACATCAGTCAGTCCCAGCGTTCACTTATCTACTTGTCTATTTTAGTTTAGCCAACAGATCATCCTCACTGCACAACGGACAACTCCATAGTGCTCACATCCTCCTTCAAGTTCCCAAGAATAAAACACGCAGGCACACACTAGTAAAAGCACCGAACATAGCTCATATGTACAAACTCCGTGACACCGACGATGACTTTGACTCCAACCTCCTTAGTAGCCTCTTACGACATGTGTGGCTCGTCAGTGCATTTTTGTTCTCACCTGACCATATCAGGGCCACGAGAAGCCACAGGGGCGTACTTCTCTATAAGCATGAACGTATGTCTGTCTTTCCATCTGTCTTATCTGTAAGACATAACTACCTGCCTATCTATCAACACTTACTTCAGTCTGATTAATTTGATGTCTTTAACTATTCTCTCACATACACCTACAATGGTAGTCATAATTTGCTACTTGACTCATTATTTTATAACCTTGACATTTACAGAGTTAAGGCCAAGGACTTCGAGTTTCTCAAGGTCATCGGCAAGGGCAGTTTCGGCAAGGTTTTACTGGCTAGACATAAAACAGAAGACCGAGTGTTTGCTGTCAAAGTACTACAGGTAGGCGCACTTAATACAAGTTGTTATGGTAACTGTTGTCCTATCGTGTTATTGTTTCTTGTATTAAAGTTAGACTGACGTCACTGCAGGCGGGAGTTTCCCATATCTACTATCCCCCCCCCCGCCCCCGCCCCCTCTTTCCAGTATCTAACAAAGTTTTCATCTTCATCCTTAAAGCTATCATATTGAACGTGCTGCGTTGGGGGGGGGGGGGGGGAGGGGGAGAGGTGCGTAGCTCATGATAAACACCCATATACGCCCAGGACTGTTATCATTTTTCTGACCAAAATAATAATAATACGCTGGCACGGGCGGTTGAGCAATTATGGATTTTAATTCGTTTTCAGTGATACCGGGGCCTTCCATAACCAAACACTTCAGGGGTTTCTGTAATGTATGTCGTCGCTGGCGACACGATATTCATGCCCCGGCGCCGAATCCGGGTGGACTTCGTGGATAGGAGAGTGCCCCAAGGAACGCAGTCCCAGCTAATTATGTCAAACATCCTCTTTTGTGATACACAATACATGAGGATTTGAAACTTAAGTCCTAGAAAAATACAAGTTCATCTGCATGAGGAAAGGAAGAAGAAGGAGAGGAGGACGAATGAAGACAGGAAGAAAGGAAAAAGAAGGAAAGAAGAAGGTGGAGGACAAGGAAAAAGAAGACAGGAAGAAAAGAAAAAGAAAGAAAGGAGGAGGAAGAAGAAATGAAAAAGAAAGAAAGGAGGAGGAAGAAGAAGACAGAAAGAAATGAAAAAGAAAGAAAGGAGGAGGCGGAGGAAGAAGAAGACAGGAAAAAATGAAAAAGAAAGAAAGGAGGGGTAGAGGAGGAGGAAGAAGACAGGAAAAAATGAAAAAGAAAGAAAGGAGGAGTAGAGGAGGAGAAAGAAGAAGACAGGAAGAAATGAAAAAGAAAGAAAGGAGGAGTAGAGGAGGAGGAAGAAGAAGACAGGAAGAAATTAAAAAGAAAGAAAGGAGGAGTAGAGGAGGAAGAAGAAGACAGGAAGAAATGAAAAAGAAAGAAAGGAGGAGTAGAGGAGGAGGAAGAAGAAGACAGGAAGAAGTGAAAAAGAAAGAAAGGAGGAGTAGAGGAGGAGGAGAAGAAGACAGGAAGAAATTAAAAAGAAAGAAAGGAGGAGTAGAGGAGGAAGAAGAAGACAGGAAGAAATGAAAAAGAAAGAAAGGAGGAGTAGAGGAGGAGGAAGAAGAAGACAGGAAGAAGTGAAAAAGAAAGAAAGGAGGAGTAGAGGAGGAGGAAGAAGAAGACAGGAAGAAATGAAAAAGAAAGAAAGGAGGAGGAGGAAGAAGAAGACAGGAAGAAAAGAAAAATAAAGGAGGAGGAGAGGAGGAAAAAGAAGAAGAAAGGACAAGTGAAAGAAAGGAGGAGGGAGAAGAAGACAGGAAGAAAGGAAAAAAGAAAGAAATGAGTAGGCAAGGAGGAGGAAGAAGAAGAAGAAGGGGCTGGAGACAAGTCTGACCTAAGTGGCAGTCGACACGACACACGATGCTGACGGATAATACTGAAATGTTTGCCGACATGATTAGCCCCCTGTCTATAACTGGGAATTAAGTTTGGTCACAATATGAATCGATCGTTTGAACCCCAAATCATTGAAGCCTACCTTCTTTTGTGCTTGGCTAATCTTTAACATATATATATATATATATATATATATATATATATATATATATATATATAAGGAGAACTCTACACCTATTGATATAAAAAGAGGAGTAAGACAAGGATGCATCCTATCACCAAACTTGTTCAATCTATACACTGAGCAAATCTTTAAAAAACATCTCAGAGATGTCAGGCTTGAACATTAATGGAAAGATAATCAATAACCTAAGATATGCTGATGATACTGTTCTACTAGCAGAAAATCCTAAAGATCTACAACAATTGTTTATGTAATAAACATGACAATCAAAATATATGGACTAGATATGAATATCAAAAAGACTAAAACTATGATCATAAACAAAGAAAATTCTCAAGACCTACAATTAATTATCAAAGTTGAAGGAATACATCTAGAGACAGTACAGAGCTACAACTACCTGGGACATGCTATAACCAGTGATGGAAAATGTAAAATTGAAATAAACAAAAGAATAGGTATGGCAAAAAAGTAATTTTAATGCCATGAAAAATATACTAACAACAAAACAAATAACACCAAGGCTAAAACTAAGACTAGCAAAATGTTACATCTTCTAAATATTCCTGTATGGTGCAGAAACATGGACATTAGACAAGAAAACAGAACAGAGAATTGAAGCCTTTGAAATGTGGATTTATAGAAGAATAGGTAGAGTTGGATGGAAAGAAAAGAAAACAAAGGATGAAGTTTTAAAACAACTAAAAATGAAAAGAGAACAACTAAACACATTTAGAACAAGACAAATGAAAATGTTGGGTCATGTTAAAACACACAACAGCCTACTAAAAGTAATATTGGAAGGGAAAATACAAAGATAACAGAGGCAGAGGCAGACCAAGACTACCATGGACGAGTAACATCAAAAGATGGACAAGTCAACCTATGACAATCTGCACCATCAAAGCAAGAGACAGGGTGGAATGGCGCTCCATGGTAGCCAACCTTTGATGCGGAGACGGCACTCAATGATGATGATGCATGTTTAACATACGACCTGTCATGGCTTTAATCAGACAATTCGCAATTATCCAGTCAATGTAAAGTATTCCTCTAACGCGGAAGTAACAAAAGCACTCTTAATAAAGGTGCCCTTAATTTGATGAGGTCACGAAGCTTAAGTTTCTCTGACCAGGGCCCCAAATTATGCCCACGGAAGTTTTAAATCTGATAGGTCTGACAAGGTTGGCGCGGGTTAGAGGTCATTCATGATAGAGCACACATGACTTTACATTCACGGTTGCTGTTGTAAAGCGAAAAGTGACATTTTAGATATAACCTGTGTTTTGTTCTTTTTAATTTTTTTAATAGCAAAAAATATAGTGGAACTCTATCATCCCATCACATAAAAGAAAGCAATATGTTTATGTGTACCTGAAGCTCTGGTGTTCTTACCTTTATTGGATGGATATTATATTGATAAAATTATATTTATTTATTTATTTATCGGTCTGTAAGGGATATACGTTTTATGCTCAGAGAAATCACAGAAAATGGAGATACATGTAGTAACATAACTATAGAAGGCAGGAAACTAAAAAAAAAAGTAGATTCGCCTTTCACGACATGCGTGGCATGTAACAATGACTCTGTTCTCCCCTCACTTACCCTCTGTTCTCCCCTCACTTACCCTCTGTTCTCCCCTCACTTACCCTCACACGGTAAATGTTATTTGGTCATTCATTCATTGAGTGTCGTCTCCTCATCGAAGGGTTGGCTACCATGGAGCGCCATTCCACTCTGTCTCTTACTTTGATGATGCAGATTGTCACAGGTTGACTTCCCCATCTTTTGATGTTGCTTGTCCATGTTGGTCTTGGTCTGCCTCATGCATCTTTTACCTTGTATTTCCCCTTCCAAGATTATTTTAGTCGGCTGTTGTGTCTTAACATGTTCTAAACATCTCATTTATCTTGTTTGAATTGTGTTTAGTAGTTCTCTTTTCATTTTTAGTTGTTTAAGACTTCATCGTTCGTTTTTTATTCTTTCCATTCAATTCTTCCTTTTTTTCTATAAATCCACATGTCAAAGACTTCTATTTTCTGTTCTGTTTTCTTGTCTAATGTCCATGTTTGCGTACCATACAGGAATGTTGAGAAGATATAGCATTTTACTATTCTTTGTTACTTGTTGATAATTGGTACATTACAATAATACAGTAATTTCTCTATAGAATCTTGAAAGTGAAGTTTTAGTTTCGAGTAGTTCGTTACTCTCAGTTTTTATAAATAGTTCAAGAAAGCTCGTGGTCGCAAGGTCCTTATAAGGTCTGGGGTCCTTAGTCCAGTCGGTGCCTACTCTGGCTGTTGGGTTAATCTGGAACTGAAAGATATACCCTCTTTAAGTGCGTTAAGTATTCGGGGCCGTTCGATGTTAAAGTGATCCCATTGAGAAATGTCCAGATGTGATTAACGATCACCGATCAAATCAAACAGTTCTGGCCAAAATAACTGACCAAATATAACTACCTTACCATACACGCTGACCAAATAAAACCGTATTGGCCTAAACGTCAATCCTTTGTTACGAGTATGCCAGTATCTCGATACATATTCCGACCAATCTTAATTCCCAGTAATAGACAGGCAAATCGTATTGGCAAACACTCTAGTACAATCCGTCAGCATCGTGTGTCGTGTCGACTGGTATTTAGGCCAAACATTTTTAGTATTCTTTTATTCTCCATCCACTTCTTCTGCTGCGTTCACCCGATTACTTATTTTCATCGCCCAATCTTAAAATGATGTTAAATAGTCGTAGAGGCATTGTGTCGCTAATTTACGGTGGAGCCGTGATATCTGCGCCCTTCGGCCCGAAATATCCGTTTTCGGGGAGTAGGCAAATAATTGCAGTGCTGCAGTAAAGCAGCTTACCCTTACGTATGCGTGTGAAAGCTGGAAAACAACAAGAGATATAGAAACAAAGTTGAACGCATTCGAAAATAAATGTCTAAGGAAAATACTTGGTATAGCGTGGAACGAATTCAAAACAAACGAGGAAATTAGAGAAATCGCCAATCAACCACTAATATCTTCAGTAATAAAGAAAAGACGATGGTCATATGTTGGACATGCGATGAGAAGAGATAATAACCGAATAGCAAAGCAGGCCCTCATATGGGAAACAACAGGTAAGAGAAAAAGAGGAAGACCCAGGGAGACACTGAGAAGAACATTGATGAGAGAGGCAAGAGCAACAGGATTCGGCTCCCTCAATGAGATAGAACTGCTTGCACAGAACAGAGACAAATGGCAAGATTTGATAAAATATCTTTAAAAGAAAACTGCTGGAACAAAAATTCTGATAAGAGAAGGTGTATCTTGGTCTACGCCCTATGGGCGGGCAACGGCTTGAAAGGTCAATAGATAGATAGTAAGTAAAGCAAGTGAAGGTGTAACGAAGATTCCTGCAAAATATAGGGGCAGTTTCATGAAAAAAAAAATAAAAATTTATGACGTTTCGGCCTACATGCGGCCTTCTTCAGGAAACACGAACACAGAAACGGACAAAGAAATGAAGGAAGAAGGCGCATGTAGGGCGAAACGTCTATGATTTTGTTTTATTTGTTGGCAATGCCGTCACCATACCTCGTAGGAGCGTACGTTACACCCCATCACTTGCTCATACCCGGCTTCGGCATCGTATTCTTAATACCAGATTGTTGACCTCTTCTTGGGTCTCTATTTGTCAGGCATTATATAACCTTCTGCATATAAGGTCTTCTTCTTCTACCTTTCAGCTTCCAGTGGAGCATAGGTCTTCAACAAACACTTTCCAAGTCGTTCTGTATTTTGCCATTCTTTTAAGATCATTCCATGTCTTCCCAATAATCTTCATCTCTGCTTTTGTCTGTCTTCTCCAAGAATTTCTTGGTCTTCCTCTTTGTCTTTTCCCCTGGGGATTTAAAAAAAGGGCCTGTTGTGTAATATTCTCAGTTAGCTTCCGCAGTGTGTGTACACCCCCACCACTTGCTCAGGTCCGGTTTCGGCATCGTACTCTTAATACCAGATTGTTGACCTCTTCTTGGGTCCCTGTTTGCCAGGCATTATATAACCTTCGACATATAAGGTGTTAAAGGTAAAAACAATACTTTGATGGCATCTTTAATCGTCAATTTTTGAAGTAATAAATCGATCCGTTTCAACATATGAAAGGATGACTATTAATCGATAAACTTAATTCGCTGACTAGCAAATGTCTATAATAAATCTGTGTCAATAGAAGTAAGTAAGAGTTCATCGGTGCTATATAGAGCCAATTATAACCTGTGGAAGGGAATCATGGACAGTAAACAAAGAAATGAAAAGACGATTAGAGGCCACAGAAATGGAATTTCTGAGAAGAATATTGAAAGTTCCATGGGTAGCATAAAATACCAACGAGGAAAATCTCAGAGGCCAACACAAAAAGGGAGCTCCTAAAAAAAAAAATCAGAAAGAAACAATCAACATTTTTCGGGCACATCATGAGAAGAGGAAAGTTGAAGTACTTGTAACATCTGGCAAAATACAGAGAAAGAGAAATCGCGGACGACAAAGAGAGAAAGTACTAGACAGCTTGGTGTCATGGCATGGAAAACAGTCAACAACAGAAGTGATACGATGAACGGTGGATAGAAGATTGTGGAAGGACATGATCGCCTCCGCCAACCGGTATGGCACATGATAATAATGAGCAAATGTCTAGTCGGTTGATAAACTAACACAATTAATGACAGATCAAATTATAGAAAATGGCCGGTCACGCTGAATGATTACCTGGCTAGGATGTGTACAACACTCCTGGCCGGGTTCCCACTCAACGAGAAGGGAAACCCATACGTCAAACCAAGATTTAGCTTGCTGATGATGGAGTGTGCCAGCCACGGCGCACGTTTTTGGAAAATCAGGACGTACACGAATATACGAGAACAGACCATGCAACTATGCCATCTTATTTCACGATGTTGTTCTTACCTCTCTGTATACGAGAACTGACCATGCAACTATGCCATCTTATTTCACGATGTTGTTCTTACCTCTCTGTATACGAGAACTGACCATGCGACAATGTCATCTTATTTCACAGTGTGACTTCCGGTCAATATGGCGGATAGGAAACAGGAACCGTTGAGGCGCTGTATGAAAAGTATTCCTTGTTGTAGTCTCCTCATATTCCAAGCCCGGCTTGCTGCCGGAGCTACTGAGTTTTGAGCTCTGTGCACACCGTGAGCTGTGCTTTTTATCCTGATCGCCTTTCGATATTCAGATTGCTTACAATGAATGATGATACCCACCGACGAAGGAAAGTTAGACTGCGTTCACTTTCGGTGCTGCTTCGCCTTGTCCTTTGGCGTTTGCTGTATCTGCTATGATGGAGACTTCAGCTGCCTTTCTTTGTTTCGATCCTTCAATGAGATGAGATGTTAATTCGGATTATTCCACTGACACCAGTGGTTGAGCAATTATGGATTTTAATTATTTTGCAGAGATACCGGGGCCTTCGGCTAACTTCAACTACACTTCACAATGTTGTTCCTACCCCCTCCTTCATGAAACAGGGGGAGGAGTCAAGTTCGCGTGATCACAAGACTTGCATGATGAACAAGAAAAACGATTAAGGAATGAACTAATTAATTTTCTGATCCACTCAATTGAATACATGATTTCTGACTGCTTGTAATATGTTAAGTTCACTCCACAATAGAGACAAATCAATTAAATGGTTGTCTAATTAGCTGATTGAAGATATATTTTTTGCAAAAATATCGCTGATTGAATCATCATTGTCAGGTCGCACGTCCTTTGCAGAACGTTGCATTCACCTGGGCCTGTCTGAAAGAATTTCTCTCTCACTCTCTCTCTCTCTCATTCTTTCTCTCCCTCCCCAGATCTTCCACTTCTTCTTGATCTGCCCCTGATGCGTCGCCCAGGAACCAAGCCTTCCATTATTCTTCTTTCTAGCCCACTGTGTCTTTTGACGTGGCTATAGTATTTTAATTTCCTCAGTAAATTGGTATTTATAAGCCGATTTTTAAATGTGTAGATCTGTCATTCTTTAAATATGTTAAATGTGTAGATCTGTCATTCTTTAAATATGTTAAATGTGTAGATCTGTCATTCTTTAAATATGTTAAATGTGTAGATCTGTCATTCTTTAAATATGTTAAATGTGTAGATCTGTCATTCTTTAAATATGTTAAATGTGTAGATCTGTCATTCTTTAAATATGTTAAATGTGTAGATCTGTCATTCTTTAAATATGTTAAATGTGTAGATCTGTCATTCTTTAAATATGTTAAATGTGTAGATCTGTCATTCTTTAAATATGTTAAATGTGTAGATCTGCCATTCTTTAAATATGTTTTTATTGCTCTTTTTCATTAGCGAATGTATCTTAAAGGATTTTTTTCTATAGCATTTTGTTTCGCATGAATCTAATTTCTTCTTTGCTATTTGTGAGATTGTCCATGATTTTCAACCGTATGTTGCTATCGAAAAAATACGTCCTTACTAATATTAATTGTTTCTGCCTTGCTAGTGTTGATTCACATGTTCTTCATGGCGTTTAATTTTGTGTTGCTATTGCTAATCTTCTTTTGATCTCTTTCTGACAGTCTCCATTGTTAGTTACTACAGATCCCAGATATTCAGTTTGTTACAATTTCAAGCCCTTCTTTGTTGATGAAAAAAATGTTGATGATCAAGATTTTTTGGTTTGGCTTTTTTTTTTTTATCGATGGACATGAATGGCAGAACATTTACGCACAAACTAGTACTGACATGCGACCGTGTCAATAGATGGTTTCTTATTCAATGTGTTTTCCCCCACACTCAATCGTCTCATCTAATCCTTCTGCATTGTTTGAGAAGAGACCAAGTGAATAGTTTGCTCATTAACACATGACCAATTCGTCCAATAATTTATTCATCATCATTTAGTCATCATCAATAACATCAAATGGAAGATGCACCACACAGATGTAAAGTAGAGTAGCTCAGGGCGAAAAAAGCATTTCGGAAAATGAAAAACATCTTGTGCAACAAGTCGATGTTTACAGAAATGAGAAATAAAGTTTGTCTATGATATGTAGAGCCAATTCTGACCAATGTAAGTGAATCATGGACAGCTGACAAACAAGTAAAAAGAGGATTAGAGGCCACACAGATGGGATTTCTAAGAAGAATGTTGAGAGTTTCATGGACAGCTTAGAAGACCAACCCAAAAAGAGAGCTCCTAAAAAACAACAGAAAAAAAAACCAATCAACATTTTTTGGGTACATCATGAGAAGAGAAAGTTGCAATACTTGTTTACAGCTGGCATAATACGGAGAAAAACAAGGTCACGGATTATATAGAGAAGATTCTAGATTGCTTGGTGTCATGACACCGAAAACAGTCAACAACAGAAATTATACTATGCACTGTGGATAGAAAATTGTGGAAGGACATGATCGCCTGCATCAAACGGTATGGCACATAATTATGATAACTTACTGATTAAATGTATCGGAATTAACTGAATAATTGCCAGATTGGCTTTTTGATTGCACTGTTAATCAACTGATCGCCTGGTTGTTTGGTCTACAAACTGATCGATTTTTGTGTGTGTCCACAGAAACACGCAATTGTCAAACGAAATGAAGCCAAGCATATCATGGCAGAAAGGAATGTGCTACTTAAGAATGTCAAACACCCATTCCTGGTTGGTCTCCACTACAGCTTCCAGACTCCAGACAAGCTTTATTTTGTTCTTGACTACGTCAATGGCGGGGAGGTAACTGATGTGTGTGTTATTTTTTTTCATGTGAATTTATTATAATTTTTAGTGGAGTGATTTAGTTTAAAGAAGAATAAAGGAGAAGTAGGGTTGGTCTCATAAGACAAAATTTCACTCAAGTGTAACACACATGGAAGACAAGATTTCACTCAAGTGTAACACACATGCAAGACAGACTTCACTCAAGTGTAACACACATGGAAGACAAGATTTCACTCAAGTGTAACACACATGGAAGACAAGATTTCACTCAAGTGTAACACACATGCAAGACAAGATTTCACTCAAGTGTAACACACATGCAAGACAAGATTTCACTCAAGTGTAACACACATGCAAGACAAGATTTCACTCAAGTGTAACACACATGCAAGACAAGATTTCACTCAAGTGTAACACACATGCAAGACAAGATTTCACTCAAGTGTAACACACATGCAAGACAAGATTTCACTCAAGTGTAACACACATGCAAGACAAGATTTCACTCACGTGTAACACACATGCAAGACAAGATTTCACTCACGTGTAACACACATGCAAGACAAGATTTCACTCAAGTGTAACACACATGCAAGACAAGATTTCACTCACGTGTAACACACATGCAAGACAAGATTTCACTCAAGTGTAACACACATGCAAGACAAGATTTCACTCAAGTGTAACACACATGCAAGACAAGATTTCACTCAAGTGTAACACACATTGAAGACAAGATTTCACTCACGTGCAACACACATGGAACAGCCCTGGAGACAGAGAACCGTTGAGGCACTATTTGAAACTGTCCCTTGTTGCAGTTTCTTCATATTCCAAGTCCGGCTTGCTGCCGGAGCTACCGAGTTTAGTGCTCGGTATACACCGTGAGTTGTGTTTTATCTTGCTTACGATGAATGATGATACCCTATGACGAAGGACAGTTCAGTTGCGTTCACTGTCGGTGCTAATAAGCCTTACGTCTTTTGACGCGTGCTGTGTTTGTTACAATTGGGACTGCAGCTACCTATATTTGTTTGTATATTCGATGTTAATTTGGATGATTCCACTGGCACGGGCGGTTGGACAATTATGTATTTCATTTCGTTTGCCGTGATACCGGGGCCCTCGACTAACCGTAACATTATACATTATAACCAAACAGATGTTCTACTTTAAGATGAGAGTTTATGCATTAAAACGTTAAGCTAGGAATAGCCGCCCCCCCCTCCCAATAGAATATATATATATATATATATATATATATATATATATATATATATATATATATATATATATATATATATATATAAGGAAACAACAGATAACATGTTTTGGCCATGTGACAAGGCAGAAAGATCAATACACAACACAACGAGCCTTCAACAATCGCTGTGAGAACACCAGACCCTAGGGTCGACCACGAAAAAGATGGGTCGATGGAATATTAGAAGCACTAGGTTGTTGTTGACGGATTGCCGCGAGGTGATGCGGGCAGGTTGCCTTTTAACCATAAGATGTGGCGGGTCGTAATGGCTTTCTTGACATTCCCGGCTCTTACTGGAGAGGTTGAAGTTCGTTTATCCCAGGCTATGCTGCGAAATTACTAGTCCAGCTCAGAGGTACTGCAATACTGGGTCCTCTATATCAGTAACAGCCACCACTACAGGGAACACGGCGATCCTAGCTTCTGTTAGCCAGTCTGTTTTGACGCAGACTGTTTCCAGGGGAGACCACGAGGAGGTAGAACTGCTAGGTCTTGGTCAGCTGATGGTGCGCCGACCCTGCTATTGTGACCGCAGGTCGCAGGCGCTTCTGCTCCCCCAGAAGCACTATGAAACATAACAGCAGCAGAGGCGAACAGAAGAGCAAAAGACCGCAAATTGTATCTCTCCTCGACGCTGAAAGGCAGATGAGGAAGGAAAGAAGAAGAAGAAAACGTTACAAGTAGGGCACCTGTATAAATTTACTGCCCTGACATGTCCCACCACAAAGTGGTAGAAGAGCCTGTGTGCCAATGTTCCCAAGAGTTGTTCTAGTGGTAAGAGCCTGTGTGCCAATGTTCCCAAGAGTTGTTCTAGTGGTAGAATAGCTGTGTGCCAATGTTCCCAAGAGTTGTTCTAGTGGTAGAAGAGCTTGTGTGCCAATGTTCCCAAGAGTTGTTCTAGTGGTAGAAGAGCCTGTGTGCCAATGTTCCCAAGAGTTGTTCTAGTGGTAGAATAGCCTGTGTGCCAATGTTCCCAAGAGTTGTTCTAGTGGTAGAAGAGCTTGTGTGCCAATGTTCCCAAGAGTTGTTCTAGTGGTAGAAGAGCCTGTGTGCCAATGTTCCCAAGAGTGTTCTAGTGGTAGAATAGCCTGTGTGCCAATGTTCCCAAGAGTTGTTCTAGTGGTAGAAGAGCTTGTGTGCCAATGTTCCAAGAGTTGTTTAGTGGTAGAATAGCCTGTGTGCCAATGTTCCCAAGAGTTGTTCTAGTGGTAGAATAGCCTGTGTGCCAATGTCCCCAAGAGTTGTTCTAGTGGTAATAATGCTGCTAAGGGATCACCAAAGTTGGACATGTCAAAAGGCTGGATCAGGAAAAGCGAGACACAAACATGTTGAAATCGGATGCACTGGGCTACATGCCTAACATAACAGGGCAACATAACTTTCACCACAATGTCGTCTGAGTCTAGAAGAAAGTAATATGGCGCTCATCTCGTGAAGTCCCGCCAGTTAGCGAGAATGTCGGATCTCCTGCTTTGAAAGGGCCCACCAATGCTACTAGTGGTCACCTGACTCTGTGTTGTGGAGTAAAGGAATATATTATTATTATTATTATTATTATTATTATTATCTGATTGCCACGAGTTGATACGAGCTGATGCTCTTTGACTCGATTAGATGTGGCGGGTTGTAATGGCTTTCTTGACATTCCCGGCTCTTACTGGAGAGGTTGGAGTTCGTCTATCCCAGGCTATGCTGGGAAACTACTAGTCCAGTCCCAAGGTACTGGAATACTGGGTCCTCTATATCAGTAACAGCCACCACTACAGGGAACACGTCGATCCTAGCTTCTGTTAGCCAGTCTGTTTTGACGCAGACTGTTACCAGGGTAGACCACGAGGAGGTAGAACTGCTAGGTCTTGGTCAGCTGATGGTGCGCCGACCCTGCTAATGTGACCGCAGGTCGCAGGCGCTTGTGCTCCCCCTCAAGGAATATATAGAAAGCGCAAGAATTAAAAGGAAATCTCTTGTAGCCACCATCGGTACCAAACCAGGACAAGCTGTTTGGAGATGTGACCAGCCGTGAGCTGACGAACGCTTTCTTTGAACTTTTAAATATTGACGTCCAGTGGTGTACGCAGACGAGAATGAAGATATATCGATCTTAAAGGCACAAACTCTGCAGATTAGTCGCTGTAAATTGCGACACAAGGCAATATACACCCCTTTTCTAATCGAACAATGAAGCAGAAATAGTCGAAAGCGCGGCATTATTTATCTACTACCTGATACCAATGCTGCACATGACAGATCTAATTCCTTCTCAATCACAAAAGGTACAGATTTATTGATTGATAGAAGTCACGTTGGGATCAATGGACAATGTACGTGAGATCATGCCAGATATAAATAGAGCCATTGATTATAGATACATTGTTCATGTTTGTGATAGTTGAGACAATCATTACTTCTCGATTATCTTCTATTTCAGCTGTTTTTCCACTTGCAACGAGAGCGCCACTTCCCTGAGCCTCGCGCCAAATTCTATGCTGCAGAGATTGCCAGTGCTCTAGGCTATCTACATTCCATCAATATCATATACAGGTAAGTGTCATGGAGAGATGGGGTAGGTAAGGGTGCAATGAGAGGAGGGAGAGGTGTATCAATGGGAGATAATGATGGGAGAGAAGGGAGAGGTGTATCAATGGGAGATAATGATGGGAGATAAGATGGGAGGGTGTATCAATGGGAGATAATGATGGGAGATAATGATGGGAGAGAAGGGAGAGGTGTATCAATGGGAGATAACGATGGGAGAGAAGGGAGAGGTGTAGCAGTGGGAGATAATGATGGGAGAGAAGGGAGTGGTGTATCAATGGGAGATAATGATGAGAGAGAGGGAGAGATGTATCAATGGGAGATAATATGGGAGAGAAGGGGAGGTGTATCAATGGGAGATAATGGTGTGAGAGAAGGGAGAGGTGTATTGATGGGAGATAATTATGGAAGAGAAAGGAGAGGTGTATCAATGGGAGAGGTGTATCGATGGGATATAATGATGGAGAGAGAGATCAGGAAGTATGAAAAAACCTAGAGAGAGAAAGGAAGAATGAAAATGGGAGATGACAGCTAGAGAAAGAATTGAAGATAAAAGAAGAGAAAGTGGAAGAGAAAGGTAAAGAGAGAAATAGAAAAGGAAAATAAGGGAAGAACAAGCACAAAGAAGAAAATATAGGAGAGGGGAGTGGGAGAAAGAGAGGCAGAAAACTGAATCAGGGAAAGGTTAAACAAGAATAAGGATAGAAGAGGACAAATGAAACAATAATATATAGAGGATGAATTAAGTGGAAAAGAATTATATATTAGAGACAAGAGTAAACAAAGAGAGGAGACAGAGAGTGAGAAGAGGATAGAGAGAGAGAGTAAGAGGAGGAGCATAATGGAAATAAAGAGAATAGAAAAAGATGTGAAAGAGGAGTTACTTTAGAAAAAAAAGACACCAGAGAAGGTAGTGAGGTAATAGAAAATAAAATGGAGGATAGAAAGAAGGAAGACAGAAGGAATAAAATAAGTGTTGAGAGAGAGACAAGATATGAACTAGATAGAACACGACCCTCGTGAGTGACACACTGTGTGGCGACCTAAATATGCTGACGACGTCAAACAGGCAACCCCATAAGCAGAAGTCAATATAGTTGTTTGAGAGCGAATTATGGAGGAGGAGGTGGTGGCAGGTAGATAGAACATATGTCAGGGGAAAAAAAATAATGAGACATTTTTTTTTATTTACAAAAAAAATTTTGGCACGTGTTAATGAATTAACTTAAATAAGCGTGTGCGTGTGTGTGTGCGCGTGTTCCTGCACTGCAGATGTTTATGATTATCATAGTCTCATACCTCTGGTGTTATAATTCTTTTCTTCGTTCATTCGTTCTTCTTCCTCATTCTTTCTTTGCTCGTTCCTTCCTCCCTCTCTTCCTCCCTCCCTCCCTCCCTCCCTATTCCGTTCCTTTTCTTCTTTACTTCTTTCCTTTCCTTCTTTCCTTCCTTTCTTTCCTTCTTTCCTTCCTTTTCCTTTCCTTCTTTCCTTCCTTTTCCTTCCCTTCTTTTCTTTCCTTCCTTCCTTTTCTTTCTTCCTTCCTTTTCTTCATTTCCTGCTTTACAGTACCTGGTTGCCTTCCCTCATCGATCCGTACTCGCTTCACGAGACAGGAAAGTCTGTTTCCTGGAGCACCGCTGGAAGGTGGGGCAGTCATGAAAGCCTCTATTGTCTTGACTATCTATCGTGTGTCTATTGTGCCCTCTATTGTCTTGACTATCTATCGTTTGTCTATTGTGCCCTCTATTATCTTGACTATCTATCGTATGTCTATTGTGCCCTCTATTGTCTTGACTATCTATCGTGTGTCTATTGGACCCTCTATTGTCTTGACTATCTATCGTGTGTCTATTGGACCCTCTATTGTCTTCACTATCTATCGTGTGTCTATTGTGCCCTCTATTGTCTTGACTATCTATCGTTTGTCTATTGTGCCCTCTATTATCTTGACTATCTATCGTTTGTCTATTGTGCCCTCTATTGCCTTGACTATCTATCGTGTGTCTATTGGACCCTCTATTGTCTTGACTATCTATCGTGTGTCTATTGGACCCTCTATTGTCTTGACTATCTATCGTGTGTCTATTGAGCCCTCTATTGTCTTGACTATCTATCGTTTGTCTATTGTGCCCTCTATTATCTTGACTATCTATCGTTTGTCTATTGGACCCTCTATTGTCTTGACTATCTATCGTGTGTCTATTGGACCCTCTATTGTCTTGACTATCTATCGTTTGTCTATTGGACCCTCTATTGTCTTGACTATCTATCGTTTATCTATTGTGCCCTCTATTGTCTTGACTATCTATCGTGTGTCTATTGGACCCTCTATTGTCTTGACTATCTATCGTTTGTCTATTGCGCCCTCTGTTGTCTTGACTATCTATCGTTTGTCTATTGTGCCCTCTATGTCTTGACTAGCTATCGTGTCTATTGGACCCTCTATTGTCTTGACTATCTATCGTTTGTCTATTGTGCCCTCTGTTGTCTTGACTATCTATCGTTTGTCTATTGTGCCCTCTATTGTCTTGACTATCTATCGTTTGTCTATTGTGACCTCTGTTGTCTTGACAATCTATCGTTTGTCTATTGTGCCCTCTATTGTCTTGACTATCTATCGTGTGTCTATTGGACCCTCTATTGTCTTGACTAGCTTTCGTGTGTCTATTGGACACTCTATTGTCTTTACCATCTATTGGACCCTCTATTGTCTTGACTATCTATCGTGTGTCTATTTGACCCTCTATTGTCTTGACTATCTATCGTTTGTCTATTGTGCCCTCTATTGTCTTGACTATCTATCGTGTGTCTATTGGACCCTCTATTGTTTTGACTATCTATCGTGTGTCTATTGGACCCTCTATTGTCTTGACTATCTATCGTGTGTCTATTGGACCCTCTATTGTCTTGACTATCTATCATGTATCTATTGGACCCTCTATTGTCTTGACTATCTATCGTGTGTCTATTGGACCTCTATTGTCTTGACTATCTATCGTTTGCCTATTGGACCCTGTATTGTCTTGACTAGCTATCGTGTGTCTATTGGACCCTCTATTGTCTTGACTAGCTATCGTGTCTATTGGACCCTCTATTGTCTTGACTATCTATCGTGTCTCTATTGGACCCTCTATTGTCATGACTAGCTATCGTGTGTCTATTGGACCCTCTATTGTCTTGACTATCTATCGTGTCTCTATTGGACCTCTATTGTCTTGACTATCTATCGTGTGTCTATTGGACCCTCTATTGTCTTGACTATCTATCGTGTGTCTATTGGACCCTCTATTGTCTTGACTATCTATCATGTATCTATTGGACCCTCTATTGTCTTGACTATCTATCGTGTGTCTATTGGACCCTCTATTGTCTTGACTATCTATCGTTTTGTCTATTGGACCCTCTATTGTCTTGACTAGCTATCGTGTATCTATTGGACCCTCTATGTCTTGACTAGCTATCGTGTCTATGGACCCTCTATTGTCTTGACTAGCTATCGTGTCTATTGGACCCTCTATTGTCTTGACTATCTATCGTGTCTCTATTGGACCCTCTATTGTCATGACTAGCTATCGTGTGTCTATTGGACCCTCTATTGTCATGACTATCTATCGTGTCTCTATTGGACCCTCTATTGTCATGACTAGCTATCGTGTGTCTATTGGACCCTCTATTGTCTTGACTATCTATCGTTTGTCTATTGTGCCCTCTATTGTCTTGACTATCTATCGTGTGTCTATTGGACCCTCTATTGTCTTGACTATCTATCGTTTGTATATTGTGCCCTCTATTGTCTTGACTATCTATCGTGTGTCTATTGGACCCTCTATTGTCTTGACTATCTATCGTTTGTCTATTGTGCCCTCTATTGTCTTGACTAGCTATCGTTTCTATTGGACCCTCTATTGTCTTGACTAGCTATCGTGTGTCTATTGTGCCCTCTGTTGTCTTGGCTCTCTATCGTCTTGGCTCCCTATCGTCTTGGCTCCCTATCGTATATCTATTGAGCACTCTATTACCTTGGCTCTTTATCATATGTCTATTGAGTCCTCTATTGTCTTGGCTCTCTATCATATGTCTAGTGAGTCCTCTATTCTCTTGGTTCTCTATCATATGTCTATTGAGTCCTCTATTGTCTTGGCTCTCTATCGTATGTCTATTGAGCTCTCTATTGTCGTGGCTATCTATCGTATGTCTATTGAGCCCTCTATTGTCTTGGCTCTCTATCGTATGTCTATTGAGCCCTCTATTGTCTTGGCTCTCTATCGTATGTCTATTGAGCCCTCTATTGTCTTAGCTCTCTATCGTATGTCTATTGAGCCCTCTATTGTCCTGGCTCTCTATCGTATGTCTATTGAGCCCTCTATTGTCGTGGCTATCTATCGTATGTCTATTGAGCCCTCTATTGTCGTGGCTCTCTATCGTATGTCTATTGAGCTCTCTATTGTCGTGGCTATCTATCGTGTGTCTATTGGACCCTCTATTGTCTTGACTATCTATCGTGTGTCTATTGGACCCTCTATTGTCTTGACTATCTATCGTGTGTCTATTGTGCCCTCTATTGTCTTGACTATCTATCGTTTGTCTATTGTGCCCTCTATTATCTTGACTATCTATCGTTTGTCTATTGTGCCCTCTATTGTCTTGACTATCTATCGTTTGTCTATTGGACCCTCTATTGTCTTGACTATCTATCGTGTGTCTATTGGACCCTCTATTGTCTTGACTATCTACCGTGTGTCTATTGGACCCTCTATTGTCTTGACTATCTATCGTTATCTATTGTGCTCTCTGTTGTCTTGACTATCTATCGTGTGTCTATTGGACCCTCTATTGTCTTGACTATCTATCGTTTGTCTATTGTGCCCTCTGTTGTCTTGACTATCTATCGTTTGTCTATTGTGCCCTCTATTGTCTTGACTAGCTATCGTGTCTATTGACCCTCTATTGTCTTGACTATCTATCGTTTGTCTATTGTGCCCTCTGTTGTCTTGACTATCTATCGTGTGTCTATTGTGCCCTCTATTGTCTTGACTATCCATCGTTTGTCTATTGTGACCCTGTTGTCTTGACTATCTATCGTTTGTCTATTGTGCCCTCTATTGTCTTGACTATCTATCGTGTGTCTATTGGACCCTCTATTGTCTTGGCTAGCTTTCGTGTGTCTATTGGACACTCTATTGTCTTACTATCTATTGGACCCTCTATTGTCTTGACTATCTATCGTGTGTCTATTGGACCCTCTATTGTCTTGACTATCTATCGTTTGTCTTTTGTGCCCTCTATTGTCTTGACTATCTATCGTGTGTCTATTGGACCCTCTATTGTCTTGACTATCTATCGTGTGTCTATTGGACCCTCTATTGTCTTGTCTATCTATCGTGTGTCTATTGGACCCTGTATTGTCTTGACTATCTATCATGTATCTATTGGACCCTCTATTGTCTTGACTATCTATCGTTTGTCTATTGGACCCTCTATTGTCTTGACTAGCTATCGAGTGTCTATTGGACCCTCTATTGTCTTGACTAGCTATCGTTTCTATTGGACCCTCTATTGTCTTGACTAGCTATCGTGTCTATTGGACCCTCTATTGTCTTGACTATCTATCGTGTCTCTATTGGACCCTCTATTGTCATGACTAGCTATCGTGTGTCTATTGGACCCTCTATTGTCATGATTATCTATCGTTTCTCTATTGGACCCTCTATTGTCATGTCTAGCTATCGTGTGTCTATTGGACCCTCTATTGTCTTGACTATCTATCGTTTGTCTATTGTGCCCTCTATTGTCTTGACTATCTATCGTGTGTCTATTGGATCCTCTATTGTCTTGACTAGCTATCGTGTCTATTGGACCCTCTATTGTCTTGACTAGCTATCGTGTGTCTATTGTGCCCTCTGTTGTCTTGGCTCTCTATCGTCTTGGCTCCCTATCGTATATCTATTGAGCACTCTATTACCTTGGCTCTTTATCATATGTCTATTGAGTCCTCTATTGTCTTGGCTCTCTATCATATGTCTATTGAGTCCTCTATTGTCTTGGTTCTCTATCATATGTCTATTGAGCCCTCTATTGTCTTGACTATCTATTGTGTGTCTATTGGACCCTCTATTGTCTTGACTATCTATCGTGTGTCTATTGGTGCCCTCAGTTGTCTTGGCTCTCAATCGTCTTGGCTCCCTATCGTATATCTATTGAGTCCTCTATTGTCTTGGTTCTCTATCATATGTCTATTGAGCCCTCTATTGTCTTGGCTCTCTATCGTATATCTATTGAGTCCTCTATTGTCTTGGCTCTCTATCGTATTTCTATTGAGCTCTCTATTGTCGTGGCTATCTATCGTATGTCTATTGACCCTCTATTGTCTTGGCTCTCTATCGTATGTCTATTGAGCCCTCTATTGTCTTGGCTCTCTATCGTATGTCTATTGAGCCCTCTATTGTCTTGACTCTCTATCGTATGTCTATTGAGCCCTCTATTGTCTTGGCTCTCTATCGTATGTCTATTGAGCCCTCTATTGTCGTGGCTATCTATCGTATGTCTATTGAGCCCTCTATTGTCGTGGCTCTCTATCGTATGTCTATTGAGCTCTCTATTGTCGTGGCTATCTATCGTATGTCTATTGAGCCCTCTATTGTCTTGACTCTCTATCGTATGTCTATTGAGCTCTCTATTGTCGTGGCTATCTATTGTATGTCTATTGAGCCCTCTATTGTCGTGGCTCTCTATTGTATGTCTATTGAGCCCTCTATTGTCGTGGCTATCGTATGTCTATTGAGCCCTCTATTGTCGTGGCTATCTATTGTATGTCTATTGACCCTCTATTGTCTTGGCTCTCTATCGTATGTCTAGTGAACCCTCTATTGTCTTGGCTCTCTATTGTATGTCTATTGAACCCTCCATTGTCTTGGCTCTCTATCGTTTGTCTATTGAACCCTCTATTGTCTTGGCTCTCTATCGTATGTCTATTGAACCCTCTATTGTCTTGGCTATCTATCGTATGTCTATTGAGCCCTCTATTGTCTTGGCTCTCTATCGTATGTCTATTGACCCTCTATTGTCGTAGCTATCTATCGTATGTCTATTGAGCCCTCTATTGTCGTAGCTATCTATCGTATGTCTATTGAGCCCTTTATTGTCTTAGCTCTCTATCGTATGTCTATTGAGTCCTCTATTGTCTTAGCTCTCTATCGTATGTCTATTGAGCCCGCTATTGTCTTAGCTCTCTATCATATGTCTATTGAGTCCTCTATTGTCTTGGCTCTCTATCGTATGTATATTGAGCCTCTATTGTCGTGGCTATCTATCGTATGTCTATTGAGCCCTCTATTGTCTTGGCTCTCTATCGTATGTCTATTGAGCCCTCTATTGTCGTAGCTATCTATCGTATGTCTATTGAGCCCTCTATTGTCGTGGCTATTTATCGTATGTCTATTGAGCCCTCTATTGTCGTGGCTATCTATCGTATGTCTATTGAGCCCTCTATTATCGTTGCTATCTATCGTATGTCTATTGAACCCTCTATTGTCTTGGCTCTCTATGTCTATTGAACCCTCTATTGTCGTGGCTATTTATCGTATGTCTATTGAACCCTCTATTGTCTTGGCTCTCTATCGTATGTCTATTGCGCCCTCTATTGGCATGGCTCTCTATCGTATGTCTATTGAACCCTCTATTGTCATGGCTCTCTATCGTATGTCTATTGAGCCCTCTATTGTTTTGGCTCTCTATCGTATGTCTATTGAACCCTCTATTGTCATGGCTCTCTATCGTATGTCTATTGAACCCTCTATTGTTATGGCTCTCTATCGTATGTCTATTGAGACCTCTATTGTCAGCACCGAACATCAACAAAACATCTTCTGTCCCGCTTTCTCTTCCCCTAAGGGTTCCAGGTTAAGGTCTGTCTGTTAATACTTTTTTGCGGGATTTCGAATGGTGTGCCTCTATCCATCCTTGCTGTTTTCTTAAACGTGTTATATATTCCCTCTTTGCATGATTAGCTCTTTACTGCAGTTTATAATTTCATTGTGTTTTCCTTTCTTACGTTGACCAGATGGTTACTAAAGATTTAGTTGACGTCCTCTTCATCCATCATTATTACGTTAAATGGGCATAGATGCTCTGTGTTGAGGTTTGCTGTAGAATTGTGATATTTGCGCCTTTTAGACCAACACATCCGATTTCAACACGGTGCTTTTTGGGTACTGGGTTGCCTTCCCTACATGCTTGGCCAGACTAGACTTCTGGTTCTGCTTCACGATTGTAGCGCAAGCCATCAGCTATGAGTCGCTGACAGCTTCCGGCTCTATTTCTGACTAACGACTTGCCTCCAAATGACGTCAAACCATCTAATATGAGTAATAGATATCTAGTTTCTTTGCTTTCTTAGTTTTGTGTTCTTCATGTTTATGGTACAAACAATAGCACCGGTTCTACATTAGTTCGTGATGCCATTCTGTAAAGGGAACCAAATCCTCATTGTGTGTGTGCGTGCGCGTGTGTGTGTGTGTGTGTACGTGCCCGTTTGGGGGCCTCGGTAGCCGAGTTTGGAAAACCACCCGACTGGACTACCGACGTTCGCACAACCCGTGTTCGATTCCCGCTGGGAGCAGTGTGAGTTGTACTCGTGGTTGGGAAAAATAAAAATACCCCCACGGTCGACCCAGCCGTTGGCAGAAATGGGTACCAGGGTATTACCCTGGGAAGGTGAGGAATGTTGTCTCGCATCTGAGTTTCGATGCTTGAGGCGACACTATCCAGAAATCTCCGAACATTTCTGGATAGGCGGCCGAGTACATATGGGTGGAAACTCGAGTGCTAAGACGCCGGTTCAAGTCTCGTACTTTACCTTCACTTTACGTGCGTGTGTGTGTGCGCGCGCGCGCGTAAGGACAGTTACGAAGGACAGTTCAGTTGCGTTCACTGTCGGTGCTATAATACGCCGTATGTCTTTTGACGTGTGCTGTGTTTGCTACTATGAGGACTGCAACTGCCTTTCTTTGTATTAATATTCGATGAAATGTTAATTCGGATGATTCCACTGGCACGGGCGGTTGAGCAACTATGGATTTCCATTAGTTTGCATTGATAAGGGGGCTTTCTAATAACAATAACAATGCATATGTGCATGTGTACGTGCGTGGGGACTGTTTGTCACTGATACCTTAATTGATTTGCTCATGTGTGTCTTTCCACGAAGATATAAACACGCGCTTCTTCTATTACACATTCTAAGATATTAGAAACAGTTGTAACTTAGAATGTTACACCTTTTGTTGTTACAAATTGAATGTTACATCTCGGATACTGAGATTTGCCAATTATCGATCCTCTAGTTAGAACATTATTCTACTAAAATAACATTCACAATTAATTACTTTAGCTAAAATAACATTCACAATTAATTACTTTAGCTAAAATAGCATTCACATTAATTACTTTAGCTAAAATAACATTCACAATTAATTACTTTAGCTAAAATAACATTCACAATTAATTACTTTAGCTAAAATAACATTCACAATTAATTACTTTAGCTAAAATAACATTCACAATTAATTACTTTAGCTAAAATAACATTCACAATTAATTACTTTAGCTAAAATAACATTCACAATTAATTACTTTAGCTAAAATAAATAACGTTTTATGTGTGGTGCCACAAATTGAAACCACTTAAAGTATCAGTTTTAACAATAAGAGGAATGTACTAGGCTCAGGATATCTTCAGTCATAAACGGTACTAAATTTGAAAGATTAGAACTAAAATGCGACTATTAGATAAAAATAAACAACTTTGCATTTAAGAAGGGAGACAAATGTATCGCTTACATCAGATACACATAAATACGTCTCTTTAACTCGTTTTAAATATAAAATTGAACTACGTGCGTCATCTCCCCGTGGCGAAAGGGGAACTAATCGCTGGGATTAGACATGAGTTTTGCTTGTTTAATTTTATAAACGACTGGAGGCCATGATGATTTGACTGTTCTCAATATTGAGTGAAATTATCCATTGCTGAATTTGCGAACTGTATTATGCAGTTTTATTCCCAGCGGTTTTCAAACTGTACCGATATAGTGCAAAGTTATCGTCTCCATCTCCTGGCGGTTTGTGTAACATGATGTGTCCGAGGGTTAAGTGTAGACGCGATTATCTGAACAAGACGGTTCAGGGTTCGAATCTAATCACAGGCGGTAGGCATTTTTCAAAACTGAATTCGTGGTTTTTTTTCGTGGCTTTACCCGCCTCTGGTTTCAGAGTGGTGAGATCCGATGTCTAGCCCTCTCGAACGTCCCTCTGTTTTCCTTAATACTGGATGCTTTTGTCACAGAACGTCTTTCTGTTTTCCTTAATACTGGATGCTGTTGTCACAGAACGTCTCTCTGTTTTCCTTAATACTGGATGCTTTTGTCACAGAACGTCCCTCTGTTTTCCTTAATACTGGATGCTTTTGTCACAGAACGTCCTTCTGTTTTCCTTAATAATGGATACTTTTGTCACAGAACGTCCCTCTGTTTTCCATGTACTGGATTGTTGGTTGGTTATGGAAGGCCCCAGTATCACTGCAAACGAATTAAAATCCATAAACGCTCAACCGCCCGTGCCAGCAAAATCATTCGAATTAATATCTCATCTTCCAAACAAAGAAAGGTAACTGTAGTTCCCATCGCTGCAGTCTCAGGACACGGAAAGTGAAGAGGAAAAGTTTTAAATTAACGGGAAAAATGTAAGATTTAATGAGAGGATCGTAACATATTGCATCAGCGGTGAGGCCCGTTCATGTAGAGGAGATAACGTTGTACTACCCTGGGCAAGCTGGAACCTCTCCAACATAACCAATGAAAGCAAGAACCCCTTTACAGCTCACAACATCAACCACTTGAGCACAGCCAACTATATAGATGACTCGCGGGCACAAAGTAAAATAGGTTAATACTCCAACAAGCGTGACGTTCTCAGCTTTACGAGCAAGGGTGGTTGTGGGAATAGTGACGTCATCTGTGCTATAGCTCCTGCAGCTGAAAACCTCACGATAATTGGGATGTTTTCCGATTTTATTTTCTACCCGCGGGTAATCTATATTGTTGGCTGTGACTTGAGTCTAAGAACCAACGGCTAGTGGAGAACAACTCAGCTTCTTCGTAGAGTCTGCCTTTCTCCTTCCTAATCTATTCCTTCTTTTACTGGTTCGAATTATCCTCGTTTGTCTGTATTTCCATTTAGCAAATAATAAGCGAGCTCGTGTACTAAAAATAGTATCCGGAAAACCCCCAAAACTAACCCATTTTTGTTTAGTTTTCATGTTTGACATGCCTTTGAGTTTAACTTTTGTATTTCTGGCACGATAGTTAAAGTATTGAAAGAATTCAACCCTCTCTTCAAACATGAAATCCTAGTTTTAAATATAACCTTCAAATAATCTCAATGGTTTTTGAAATGTTTCCAGGTCTGAATGTTTCCCCTTAACTTCAAGGTGCAGTCTCTTTCATCTAACGAGAGTGGCATTTCACTTTCTTGATACCTCGAAGTAGTCTGATCATTTCTTTGATAGAACGTGCAATTTTTTTGCTTAAACATCCGGCATAGATCCTTTATTTGATGTGCAGTAATTACTACTTCTTCAAGATCCAGGCCTATAAGGGTCTTTACGGGTATAATCGAGTTAAGTTTTTCCTTAAACACCATTGGCTGTGTGTTGGGGCTGAGTAGTTTAGACGTAAGGTCCTAAGTTCGAATCCCACGACAGGCGATGGGAATTTGTCGAGTTCGTGGTTTCCTCGTGACTTTACCACATCCTGCTATAGATATGCTAAGGCCATTTGGGCTGAGAGGGAATTTATAGAAAACAACAAACTAGTGTGACGTTTTCAGTTGAATCCCACGACAGGCGATGGGAATTTGTCGAGTTGGTGGTTTCATCGTGACTTTACCACATCCTGCTATAGATATGCTAAGGCCATTTGGGATGAGAGGGAATTTATAGAAAACAACAAACTAGTGTGACGTTTTCAGTTGAATCCCACGACAGGCGATGGGAATTTGTCGAGTTGGTGGTTTCATCGTGACTTTACCACATCCTGCTATAGATATGCTAAGGCCATTTGGGATGAGAGGGAATTTATAGAAAACAACAAACTAGTGTGACGTTCTCAGTGGAATCCCACGACAGGCGATGGGAATTTGTCGAGTTGGTGGTTTCATCGTGACTTTACCACATCCTGCTATAGATATGCTAAGGCCATTTGGGATGAGAGGGAATTTATAGAAAACAACAAACTAGTGTGACGTTTTCAGTTGAATCCCACGACAGGCGATGGGAATTTGTCGAGTTGGTGGTTTCATCGTGACTTTACCACATCCTGCTATAGATATGCTAAAGCCATTTGGGATGAGAGGGAATTTATAGAAAACAACAAACTAGTGTGATGTTTTCAGTTGAATCCCACGACAGGCGATGGGAATTTGTCGAGTTGGTGGTTTCATCGTGACTTTACCACATCCTGCTATAGATATGCTAAGGCCATTTGGGCTGAGAGGGAATTTATAGAAAACAACAAACTAGTGTGACGTTTTCAGTTGAATCCCACGACAGGCGATGGGAATTTGTCGAGTTGGTGGTTTCATCGTGACTTTACCACATCCTGCTATAGATATGCTAAGGCCATTTGGGATGAGAGGGAATTTATAGAAAACAACAAACTAGTGTGACGTTTTCAGTTGAATCCCACGACAGGCGATGGGAATTTGTCGAGTTGGTGGTTTCATCGTGACTTTACCACATCCTGCTATAGATATGCTAAAGCCATTTGGGATGAGAGGGAATTTATAGAAAACAACAAACTAGTGTGATGTTTTCAGTTGAATCCCACGACAGGCGATGGGAATTTGTCGAGTTGGTGGTTTCATCGTGACTTTACCACATCCTGCTATAGATATGCTAAAGCCATTTGGGATGAGAGGGAATTTATAGAAAACAACAAACTAGTGTGATGTTTTCAGTTGAATCCCACGACAGGCGATGGGAATTTGTCGAGTTGGTGGTTTCATCGTGACTTTACCACATCCTGCTATAGATATGCTAAGGCCATTTGGGCTGAGAGGGAATTTATAGAAAACAACAAACTAGTGTGACGTTTTCAGTTGAATCCCACGACAGGCGATGGGAATTTGTCGAGTTGGTGGTTTCATCGTGACTTTACCACATCCTGCTATAGATATGCTAAGGCCATTTGGGATGAGAGGGAATTTATAGAAAACAACAAACTAGTGTGACGTTTTCAGTGAAATCCCACGACAGGCGATGGGAATTTGTCGAGTTGGTGGTTTCTTCGTGACTTTACCACAGCCTGCTATAGATTTACTAGGCCATGTAGGCTGAGGGGGAATTTATAGAAAACAACAAACTAGTGTGACGTTTTCAGTTGAATCCCACGACAGGCTATGGGAATTTGTCGAGTTGGTGGTTTCATCGTGACTTTACCACATCCTGCTATAGATATGCTAAGGCCATTTGGATGAGAGGGAATTTATAGAAAACAACAAACTAGTGTGACGTTTTCAGTGGAATCCCACGACAGGCGATGGAAATTTGTCGAGTTGGTGGTTTTTTCGTGACTTTACCACAGCCTGCTATAGATTTACTAGGCCATGTAGGCTGAGAGGGAATTTATAGAAAACAACAAACTAGTGTGACGTTTTCATCTTTGCAAGCAGGGATGATTGTGGGTAGGGTGAAGTCAGCTGTTTATATCTAAGGTGACCATATCTTTGAAACACTTATTCGGGACGGATTAATTTGGCTTAGATTTTCCATCAATAAAATGAATTTTTTTCCGCCTTTTTCAAGTGAATAATACATACATTTTAAAACTAATTAAAACACCTAACAATATAGACTTACAAAACGTTATCAGGAGATAAAAGAAAAAAACATTAGTGATATTCACTAAAATGGAAGGTGAAGCAGAGTTTCAGTATCATCATCATTGAGTGCCGTCTTCGCATCGAATGTTGGCTACCATGGAACGCCATTCCACTCTGTCTCTTGCTTTGATGGCGCAGATTGTCATAGGTTGACTTGTCCATCTCTTGATGTTACTAGTCCATATTAGTCTTGGTCTGCGTCTGCCTCTTTTACCTAGCATTTTCCCTTCCAATATTACTTTTATTAGGCTGTTGTGTCTTTTAATATGCCACAAAAATCTCATTTGTCTTGTTTGAATTGTGTTTAGAAGTTTTTTTTTTCATTTTTAGTTGTTTTAAAACTTTATCGTTTGTTTTCTTATCGTTTGTTTTCTTCTCTTTCCATTCAATTCCACTTATTCTTCTATAAATCCACATTTCAAAGGCTTCAATTTTCTGTTCTGTTTTCTTGTCTAATGTCCATGTTTCTGCACCATACAGGAATATTGAGAAGATGTAACATTTTGCTATTCTTAGTTTTAGTCCTGGTATTATTTGTTTTGTTGTTAGTATATTTTTCATGGCATTAAAATTACATTTTGCCATAACTATTCTTTTGTTTATTTCAATTATACATTTACCATCACTGGTTTTAGTATGCCCCAGGTGGTTGTAGCTCTGAACTGTTTCAGTCTACAAGATTTAAAACTTGGAGCGCATTTTACTGTTATTGTTTCGCCAAATGAACAGCCAGTTCAACTTTTTAAACATTTTCTACACAACAAAGAAATAATGTCTATTTTTAAGTCGAAGAGACGTTTACCATATTGGCAAAATTGGTAAACGTTTGTGTCCCTAATGTATTTTAACAAATCAGGGACAAAAGCTAAAAAATCCGTCAAATTCGGGACAGTAATAAATCCGGGACAAAGGTTGAAAAAACAGTAAAAAATTGGGACTGTCCCAGAAAAATCGGGACGTCAGGTCACCTGATCTTCTATATTTTAAGATAGGTGGTAGTTTTTTTTCAAGTTTTACTTCTCCTCAGATGCCTAATAAAATCTATAGTTGGCTGTTTGTAGTGAAATTCGATGTTCAGCCATATCGGATAACTGCACAAATGATGAGGTCCCGCTTATAGTCTTAACACACGTTAAAGAACTCTTGGCATTTAGAAATCAGAAAGAGTTGGCCAAAAAATGTCAGCTGTGCGTACTAACTTTGATAGGAAAAATCAAATTTTAAAACTGTCAAAAAAATTCTCGTCGATATAAAATGATAGTACCTCTGAAGTAAGAGAATATCTGCCTGTATGGCGAGGGACACTTGAGCACACAGCTGGCGCTGTGGGGGGGGGGGAGATAAGTAATATTCACTCAAAATTCAGTCCATCGGGACTTCACTGGAGTTATAAAGCTGGGGTGGGCAAACGAACAAACAAATAAACAGTGGCTGTATATTTTTTTAGGAAGAAAATCGATTCTTTCGAAACAAAATAAAACAGAAAAATCAACAGAAAAGATATCTTGAATAATGAAAAAGAACAATGAAGCCATATTAAAAGATTTAAACATTAAAAAGAACTGGCTTATAAACACTATTCTACAGAGGAAATTAAAATAGTATGGCCACGTTAACAAACACATCTAGCTGGAAAGAACAATAATGGAAGGCGTGGCTCTTGGATGACGCATCAGGGGTAGACCAAGAAGAAGGTGGTTTCAAGACGTCATGGAGACCTCCAACATGACAACAGAAGAAGTTGCAGATCTGGCTAGAGACAGATTCTTTCAGATGTTCTATGATAAATTGAACAACATTCTGTGAGAGGTCCGGTAAGAGACAGGGATTCTTTCAGGCGGGCTGTGGTGAATGTAACGTTCTATGGGAGATCTGGCTAGAGACAGAGATTCAAGAACAAAGAGAACAAAGCTGCAAAATTAATGGAAACGATGAGGCAGACAGGCTGGCAAAAGGAAGGTTGCAAATCACACCAGCCAGATACAGGTACAACATTTGTAGAATCTAAGAGGTTTGTCAGGAACAAATGAAATACAGAACATCAGAAATTATTAATCACCATCATCATCACGTACCGTGGCTGCTGGCGTGGGTGATCATGTATCTCCACAATTTTCGATCTCGTCAGTTATTTATAATTTCTGTTGTTGACCTTCTGCCAAAGCCATTCTCTTAAGCTGTCTGGTATCTTTTCACTTTGCTTCCCTCTATCTCTTTGTCCCTCAATTTTTCCAGTTTTTACAATATTTTCCAGTTGTTCCCTTTTCATTACATCGCCAAAAAATGTTGCTTGTTTCTTCCTAATATCGGATATTAGCTCTCTCTTTGCTTTGCCCTCTTTCAGAACATTTTCATTACTCTTCTTACCTGTCCATGGTAGAAAGAAAAAAAAAAGTAAAGAGCCCCCGTCACGCCTAATGGCGTATAGGGAATATGGTGTTAGTGACTATAAATTTTACAGACCTTCGGCACATGATTTTTGGGGTAATGTGGTTGGTATTACGCCCGTGCTGCTTTATTTTCCCAGAAAAAATCAGGTACCCATTTATGGCTAGGTGAACCCGAAAGCTGTCGGTTGGGATCGAACCCTACCTCTTGTCCTTTGTAGTCCAGTTCACTAACCACTGAGCTATCGCGGCTCCCTACCTGTCCATGGTATTCTCAGATTATTAATAATGACATCTAAATCTCAAATTTATTCATTAAAATAGAATAAGATACATTGTTTAAATCATACAGTAGTCGAGAAACAGATAAACATCGGATATACTTAAATGATGACAAAGTTAACAATTGTACAATGAACAGATATATAGATCGTGAATTTTGCAAAACATTATGCACCTAATGGTTCCTAAAGGACTTCCGGTTTCAAGATGGCGTGGTCAAGTTTGCTTCAACGTTAACTGTTATTTCTTTTTGCCAGAAAAAAATGTTAATTCTATCTTTCCAATGCCGGTAAGTGTTTAGACTGGAAGTTCCACTGTTGGGATCTTCGGTAGTGCAGCGGAGTACGTGCAAATGATCTGAAATCCTCAACAGTGTGTGCATTGTGTGTTCTGTGTTGATTGCAATATACGTCATCGTTGGAATACCGGTCATTATGGCGGATAGGCGGCAAGAACCATTGAGGGTCAGTCTGAAAGGTGTTCCTAGTTGCAGTTTCCTCATATTCCAAGTCCGTCTTGCTGCCGAAGCTACTGAGTTTAGTGCTCTGTGCACACCGTGAGCTGTGTTTTTCATCCGGATCGTGTTTCGATATTCTAATTGCTTACAATGAATGATGATAACGTATGACGAAGGACAGTTCAGCTGCGTTCACTTTCAGTGCCGTTTGACCTTACGTCTTTTGGCGTGTGTTGTATCTGCTATGATGGGGACTGCAGCTGCCTTTCTGTGTTTGGATCCTTCAATGAGATGAGTGTTACTTCGGATGATTCCACTGGCACGGGTGGTTGGGCAATTATGGATTTTAATTAGTTTGCAGTGATACCGGGGCCTTCGACAATCCATAACCATAACTGCAACACGAGAACCGCTGTTATTATTAAATTTGCCGTGTAATTTTTCCCCAGTTGTTAAATCTATCGCAATAATCCTAGCAGGATTATTGTTGAATACGTAATCACAGGTCAAACAGTGTGTCCAATTTTAATTTTTTTGTTTACAGAGTTATGCTGTATTTTGTTTCGTTTACTTAACATATTTATGATAAAATCTAGGGCACAGTTTTTTTGCGCACTTTTAGTTTATATGAATTTGTTACCTGTCTCGATCTGAGAGAAACATGAAATTGAGACTAAATGGTAAATGATTATAGATAGATAAGACTGAATGGTAAATGATTAACAATAGATACAACTGAATGGTAATTTATTACAAATAGTTAAGGCTGAGCAATTATTGATTTTAATTCGTTTGCAGTGATACCGGGGCCTTCCATAACCAAAGACTGAATGGTAAATGAATCATCATCATCATTGAGTGCCGTCTCCGCAACGAAGGTTGGCTACCATGGAGCGCCATTTTGCTCTATCTCTTGCTTTGATGGTGCAGGTTGTCATCGGTTGATTTGTCCATCTTTTGATGTTACTCGTCCATGTTAATCTTGGTCTGCCTCTGCCTCTGTTACCTTGTATTTTCCCCTCCAGGATCAATTTCAGTAGGCTGTTGTGTCTTTTAACATGGCCTAAGAATCGCATTTGTCTTGTTCTAATTGTGTTCAGAAGTTCTCTTTTCATTTTTAGTTGTTTTAAGACTTTGTCATTTGTTTTCTTTTCCTTCCATCCAATTCTACCTATTCTTCTATATATCCACATTTCAAAGGCTTCAATTCTCTGTTCTGTTTTCTTGTCTAATGTCCATGTTTCAGCACCATATAGGAATATTGAGAAGATGTAACATTTTGCTATTCTTAGTTTTAGCTCTGGTGTTATTTGTTTTGATGTTAGTATGTCCTTCATGACATTAAAATTACTTTTTGCCATTCCTATTCTTTTGTTTATTTCAGTTGTACACTTTCCATCACTGGTTATAGTATGTCCAAGGTAGTTATAGTTCTGAACTGTCTCAAGGTCTATTCCTTCAATTTTGATATCCACTTGTGGGTTTTGGGTATTTTCTTTGTTTATGATCATAGTTTTAGTCTTTTTGATATTCATATCTAGTCCATATTTTTTGCTTGTCGTGTTTATTTCATTAAGTAATTGTTGTAGGTCTTTAGGATTTTCTGCTAGTAGTACAGTATCGTCAGCATATCTTAGGTTATTGATTATCTTTCCATTAATTTGTAGGCCTGGCATCTCTATGATGTTTTTAAAGATTTGCTCAGTGTATAGATTGAACAAGCTTGGTGATAGGATGCATCCTTGTCTTACTCCTCTTTTTATATCAATGGGTGTAGAGTTCTCTTTGTTATATTTTATTATTGCTGTTTGCTCCCAGTATAGATTGCATATTAGTCGTATATCCATGTCATCTAGATGTATCTCTTTTAGGCATTCTATAAGTTGTTTGTGGTGTACTCTATCAAAAGCTTTGGTGTAGTCTATGAAGCAGGCATATATTGGTTTGTTTACTTCTGTGTATTTTTCGATTAATGTTCTCATGCAGAATATGGCTTCTTTTGTCCCGCTATTTTTCCTAAATCCAAATTGCTGCTCATCTAATTCAGTATTGATTTTATTCTGAATCCTTCCTTGTATAACTTTTAGCAAGATTTTTGTAACATGGCTCATTAGGCTTATTGTTCTAAAGTCACTGCATTCAACTGCACCATTCTTTTTAGGCAATGCAATGAAAGTTGATGTTTTTAGTTCATTTGGTATGTATCCTGTGTGGTATATGTCGTTGCATATGTCTGTAATCACTTCAATGCCAAAATCTTCAAGTGCCTGTATCATCTCTATCTGTATGCTTTCAGGTCCTGCTGCTTTTCCCCTTTTCATTGTTTTTATAGCTTTTTCCACCTCAGATTTTAAGATTTTATAGCCTGATGTACATTTTATAACTGGTTTCTTGTCCCTTTGATCATGAAATAGTTCTGTTATATATTCCTGCCATCTATCTATGATATCCTTATTGTCTGTTAGCATTTTTCCTTTTTTGTCTGCAATGCATCCACCTTCTGTGGCTTTTTTATTTTTATTAGTCATTCTCTTTATTTCTGTGTGCATTCCTCTTAGGTCTTGTTTGCTTTCCATAGTTTCTATTTCTCTACATTTTTGGCTGAGCCAGTCTTCTTTTGCCTTTTTGCACATTTTGCGTATCTCATTATCTATTTTATTGTATTGGGCAGTGTTCTTCGCTTGTCTCCTTTCTTCCATTTTTTCTAAGATGGTGTTAGTTATCCATTTTTGTTTTTTGTTCTTTTCTCTTTTGGGTAAGGTGTCGCAGGCTTTTTGTATGCTTTTCTTTATGCATTGCCATTTGGTTGTTACTTTTTCATCAGGATTTTCTCTTCTGTATTGTTCAATTCCTTCCTCTAGCAGCTTCTGGTATGTGTTCTTTACTTGTATTGTATAGGTATCTTTAATATCTTTTTGATTTAAAGCTGTTATGTCGAGTGGGTTTGTTGATGAATCAGATTTTTGCTTGTTTCTCTTTAGTTTGATTTTCATTTTAATCATTACAGGATTGTGATCAGAATTAATATCTGCTCCTGGGTAGGTTTTGGCTTTCTTTACGCTGTTACGGAACCTTTCTTTTATCATTATGTAATCTATTTGATTCCTCTTCCTATCTCCAGGGCTTTTCCATGTGTATAGTTTCCTTTTCTCTTGCTCAAAGTAGGTGTTACATATTATCAGCCTGTTTTCTTCACAGAATTGTATTAATCTTTCTCCTCTGTCATTTCTTTTTCCTAAACCATGATTTCCTATAATTGTCTTATATCTACCTTTTCCTACTTTAGCGTTCATGTCACCCATTACAATCAAGATGTCTGAAGATTTCACTTGCTTCATAACTTTATTTAGGTCTTCATAGTATGCCTCTATTTGTTCATCTGTTTAGTCTTGAGTAGGTGCATATGTCTGTATTATTGCTATGTCGAATGGTTTTGCTTTCAACTTGAGTAGTATAATCCTATCACTGTATGTCCAGTGGGTACTTATATATTTTTGTAGCTCTCTTTTTATCAGTATTCCTACCCCCCTTTGATGTTCTGTTGTGTTTCCTGAGTATATAAATGTATATTTTTCGTCTTCAATGTACCCACATTCCTTCCATCTAGTCTCTGATATGCCTAAAATATCTATATTTATTCGTTCTGCTTCTTGAATTAGATTTTCCAATTTCCCTTGTTGATATAGAGTCCTAACATTCCAAGTACTTATTTTAAGATCTTTCCTCCGACATAAGTTCGAATTTCTCCGACTCTCCATGGCTTCCTCTGGACTGGTACGTGATGAGGCTCCAATCTCTTTCACGGTGGTCAGCCATGTTCGTCTTTCGTGTTCTGAACATGCCTCTTGTGTACCACACACTTTGCTGTTTTCGCTTTCTGGGCCGTTGATCATTCTTGATTCCTCCGCCTCCATCCACCGTCACAGACTTTTCACATAAGGGTTGAACATACCCGTTTTTCCGTTGACATTTTTGTCAAACCATGTGCTTGCCTATCGAACCGCGAACACACAACACAAAGAAGAATAAATCATATTCCACTTAAATATCGGCAATCACAGTCCATCCCCACGTTAGAAGTAAAACATACACCAAACGGGAGAATAGCAACACATAATTTCACAACTAGACTGTCGCGTAAATCATTTAAATATATCAGCAAGAGCCGAATTATAAAAATCGACTACACGAAGCCGCCATGACACCGGTAAATGATTACAAGTAGATAAGACCGAATGGTAAATGATTAAAAATAGATAATACTGAATGGTAAATGATTAGAAACAGATAAGACTGAATGGTAAATGATTAAAAATAGAAACGACTGAATGTTAAATGATTAAAAATAGATACGACTGAATGGTAAATGATTACAAGTAGATAAGACTGAATGGTAAATGATTAAAAATAGAAGCGACTGAATGTTAAATGATTAAAAATAGATAAGACGGAATGGTAAATGATTACAAGTAGATAAGACTGAATGGTAAATGATTAAAAATAGAAGCGACTGAATGTTAAATGATTAAAAATAGATAAGACTGAATTGTAAATGATTACAAGTAGATAAGACTGAATGGTAAATGATTAAAAATAGATAAGACTGGATGGTAAATGATTACAAGTAGATAAGACTGGATGGTAAATGATTACAAGTAGATAAGACTGGATGGTAAATGATTACAAGTAGATAAGACTGGATGGTAAATGATTACAAGTAGATAAGACTGGATGGTAAATGATTACAAGTAGATAAGGCTGGATGGTAAATGATTACAAGTAGATAAGACTGGATGGTAAATGATTACAAGTAGATAAGACTGAATGGTAAATGATTACAAGTAGACAAGACTGAATGGTAAATGATTACAAGTAGATAAGACTGGATGGTAAATGATTACAAGTAGATAAGACTGAATGGTAAAGGCTAATGACAAATAACGTTACATTATTTATTATTTTATTTCATTCATCATCTTCTCAACCCGAAGACAGCACATAGGACTGAAGTCATAGTTCTCCATGATTGACGATTTGCTGCTAGTTCTTGGTTGTTTCTTAGTCCCATGATTGAGTCTTCCCTAGTGATTGTTCTGCGTAACGATTCTCTAGGCCTGCCTTAGTTTCTTTTACCAGACTGTTTCCACATGAATGTCTGACGGGGAAGTCTCCTTCGTTCAATCTCAGCACATCACCGATGTATTTCCAACTTCATCTTCTTAAAGAGCTCGACACGTATCCTTGCTTTGATCCGTCTCTTATCTATTTGTTTGACATGTATTCTTTCCAGCTATTGTTTGAAATCTTACGAAGACATTTGTTCTCAAAGGAATTAGGGGTTTCATTCCTTATCTAAAGTGTTGGTGAATTTCTAACTTTCACATCCATATGTTAGCACCAGGAACATAGGAGTTGAACAGTTAAGTTTTGTTCGTTTGCTGAGAACTTTAGATCTCCAGATGTTCGTCAGTTTGTTGAAAGTATTTGATGCTAGTGCGATGCCTGTCATGATTTCTGATGTTATGTCTCCATATCTGGACATTTTTCTGCCTAGGTAGGTACAATTTGTAACTTACTGTAAAATGTTATCGTTAATTATTGAATCAGAGTCTATGTTGGGGATATCCAGGATTTTCATTTCGGTTGTGTTGATCAGGGAAGTATATTCTATTTGACCAGAAATATTGTGGAGTCGTTCTATCTTTTCTTGAACTTAAACACCGGCATGTTTTACGTTGTTAGTTAAGAGAAATGATTTGTTTCAGTTTTTGAGAAGTTGATGTAACATTTACTTAAACAGCCGGGCTTGAGATGTTAAGAAACAAAAACAGTCAGTGTGGTAACATTTGTTACACCCTGCTCCACCTCTCCGTGGTGCCTCTAGTAAAAGACTAACCTGTCTAGTCTGACCAAGCGAGTAGGGATCGAAGAGGGAAGACAACCCGGTACTCAAAAATGTCATGATGAAGTCGGATGTGTTGGGCCGAAAGGCGCAAATATCACAGGTATACTGTGAACTACAACACAACGCAGACACGCCTACTTAACGTCCTTTTAAGGGCGAATGATGACGAGGTACACTCCTTAAGTCATCGGTCGAACGCAAGCAAGCAGCAAGCAACAAGAAGGTGTTTCTACAAGAAAGTACTTCATGTGATATCATGTACAGGTGTTTCTACAAGAAAGTACTTCATGTGATATCATGTACAGGTGTTTCTACAAGAAAGTACTTCATGTGATATCATGTACAGGTGTTTCTACAAGAAAGTACTTCATGTGATATCATGTACAGGTGTTTCTACAAGAAAGTAATTTATGTAATATCATGTTCAGGTGTTTTAACAAGAATGTACTTTGAGTAACATCATGTACAGGTGTTTATACAAGAAAGTATTTTATGTAATATGTTCAAGTGTTCTACAAGAAAGTACTTTATGTAATATTATGTTCAGGTGTTTCTTCAAGAATGTGCTTTATGTAATATCATGTACAGGTGTTTCAAATGGAATGTACTTTATGTAATATGTTCAGGTGTTTCATGCTTCATATCTGAAGGCGTGTAGGGAAATATAGTGTTAGTGCTAATAAATTTCAATTACTCTTCTTTTCTTCATCATCATCATCATCATCATCATCATCTTCTTCCTCTTCATCATCATCATCATTATCATCATCATCCTCTTCTTCTTCATCGTCGTCATCTTCATCATCATCATCATCTTCTTCCTCTTCTTCATCATCGTCTTCTTCTACTCTTCCTACTACACTCTTTGTATATTACCCACTCTTCATGTTCTACTCTTTGTCTTGTGCCCACTCTTTCATGCTCTACTATTTGTATTTACACTTCATGTTTTAATATTTGTATACCCACTCTTCCTACTACACTCTCTGTATTCTACCCACTCTTCATGTTCCACTATTTTTATTGTACCCACTTTGTGTTCTAATCTTCAAAGTCTCTGCACTGTACCCGCTCTTTATTCCACTTTTCTTTTTAAATCCACTTTTCTTCTAAAATTTAAAATCATAATTTGTCCATTTTTGTTACATTTAACATTATTTTAAGACATCTCATTTGAGTAATTATTGCTTATTTGTTGCATTAAATATTACTTTTTCACTGTATTCTTACTTTGTTTTTATCAAAAGTGCTAACAAAACTATTACTTTTGTCTCTGTTTTTGTCTTCTAGGGACCTCAAGCCAGAGAATATTTTATTAGACAGTAAGGTAAGTTACAAAAAACAAACGAGGAAATTAGAGAAATCGCCAATCAACCACTAATATCTTCAGTAATAAAGAAAAGACGATGGTCATACGTTGGACATGTGATGAGAAGAGATAATAATCGAATAGCAAAGCAAGCCCTCATATGGGAAACAACAGGTAAAAGAAAAAGAGGAAGACCCAGGGAGACACTGAGAAGAACATTGATGAGAGAGGCAAGAGCAGCAGGAATCGGCTCCCTCAATGAGATAGAACTGCTTGCACAGAACAGAGACAGATGGCGAGATTTGATAAAATATCTTTAAAAGAAAACTGCTAGAACAAAAATTCATATAGGAGAAGGTGTATCTTGGTCTACGCCCTATGGGCCGGTTACGGCTCGAAAGGTCAATAGATAGATAGAAGGTAAGTTGCCTGTTTGGCTTCTCCCTCTTCTTTTTCTTCCTCTTGTTCTTCTTCCTCTTCTTCTTTTTTTCTTTTAATATTTTCCTCCTTTTCACGCCATTTTCTTAATTCAAGTGCACTTCTTCTATCTTTTTTCTTCTCTTTTCCCTTTTCTCGTTTCTTTTCTCTCCTTCCCCCACTCTATCTTATTTACGTCCTGCTTTTCTTCTTTTCCCACTTATCTTTTTTCTCCTTCTTCCTCTAGTTTTACTTCTTTCTCTTTCATCTTCAATCTAATCTTACGTCTACTATTCATTCCTATTTTATTTTATTTTTCTCTCCTCTTTTTACTCTTCTATAATCTTTTCTTTCCTCATCTGTTATATCTACTATCCTCCTCCCTCTCCTCTTTTCTTCAATCCCATCTTACCCCTTCTTTTGCTTTCGTCTTCCTTTATTTGACTTCCCTAGTCTTTCCTGACTCTTTGTTGACTTTAGAATCAGCCAATCAGATTTGCTCTCTGATATCAGTACCAGCCAATAAGAGCTGATTTTTAGAATCAGAATTAACCAATCAGAACTGATGACTTGGGTCAGAATCGTGAAGTTAGAATAGATTACTGACGTCATAGCCCGCCAAGCATCATGGCTGGCCATGGTCTCCATCGTCATGTGATGGCCCAACATACCACGTATCAGAATTATGTCGCAACGATGTCGTATGCACCAGGAATAGAAAGAACAGTGACAAAAACATCGATGTAACCTGATGTTGCGTGCTTAGTACCCTTCTATACGGATCAGAAACTTGGACTACCTATGTAGGACAGGAGAAAAGGTTAAACAGCTTTCATGTACGTTGCCGTCGAAAGATTGTGAACATAAAATGGCAGGACAAAGTAAACAACTCTAATATCGTACAACGAGCCAAACATCCGTCGATCATTGCAACACTTAGGAGTCGTAGACTAAGGTGGCTGGGCCATGTAAGAAGAATGGCAAACGATTGTATTCCTAAACAAATATTGTATGACGAACTTAGGGACGGAAAGAGACCAAATGGCAGACCAGTGTTGAGATATAAATGTGTTTGCAGGGCTTCCTTGAGTAAAATCTCTATCAGTGAAAGAAACTGGGAAAATGTGGCTGCAGATCGTAGCATATGGAGAACCCAAAAAAAAAATGACACAACAACTTTCGAGACAGTGCTGATATCAAATTCAGAAGACAAAAGGTGCCAGAGAAAAGAGATAAGGCCAGGTACCGCAAATACACCTTGCTCGTTCTGTGGATGGATCTGTCTATCCAATATTGGCAAATTCAGAAGACAAAATGCGCAAGAGAAGAGAGACAAGGCCAAGCACCGCAAATACACCTTGTTCGTTCTGTGGATGGATCTGCCTGACCAAGATTGGCAAATTCAGCCACGAGAGAAGCTGTTCAGTAAAACAGCAACCAGTATGAGACACTAATATTTTACCAAACTACTGACATATCATGATTGCTTGCTACCAAACATCTGTCAAGACGCTAAAGGTCATATCAACCTGAAGCCATTTCTTTTTACAACAAAAATGTTTAAGCTGTTGTGGAAAGCTAAATCCTTTAGCTCCATATTTTTGCCACAGCTCTCGAATTGCTATGCTCACAAGAAGACGTTTCTCTTAATTAATTTAATTATTGACAGCTGGTTCAATATAGCAAACGAGTAGCCGTAGAGCAGCCGTAAGAGAGTTGGTCTGCTGAAGACAAGATCCCGATCGACGGCTGAAGACAAGATCCCGATCGACGGCTGAAGACAAGATCCCGATCGACGGCTGAAGACAAGATCCCGATCAACGGCTGTTTGGTATTTTTTTTTTTATTAAAGGTAAAGGTAAAGTACGAGACTTGAATCGGCGTCTTAGCACGCGAGATTTCACCCATATGTGACTATGCTGTCTAGCCAGAAGTGTTGGAGACTTCTGGACAGTGTCGCTTCAACCATCGTAACTCACGATGTGAGGCAACATTCCTCACCTTCCCAGAGTAATACCCTGGTACTCATTTCTGCCAGCGGCCGGGTCGACCGCTGGGGTATTTTTTTTTTAAACCTCGTGTACAACTCACACTGCTTCCAGCGGAAATATAACACGGGCTTTCCGAACGTCGATAGCCCGGTCGGGTGGAGTTCCCAACTAGGCTACCGAGGGTGTTTCCCCCCCCCCCCCAATTTTCGTAAAGAGTAAGATGAAGATAACCCCGCAGCAGTTACCACTGGGGATTGAAAATTTAGTGACGTCAATGGGGGCCTCGGTAGCCGAGTTGGGAAAACCTCCCAACTCGACTACCGACGTTCGGATAACCCGTGTTCGATTCCCGCTGGGAGCAGTGTGAATTGTACTCGAGGTTTGAAAAAAAAAATACCCCCACGGTGGACAAAGCCGTTGGCAGAAATGGGTACCAGGGTACTACCCTGGGAAGGTGAGGAATGTCGCCTCGCATCTGAGTTTCGATGCTTGAGGCGATGCTATACAGAAATCTCCGAACATTTCTGGATAGGCGGCCGAGCACATATGGGTGGAAACTCGCGAGCTAAGACGCCGGTTCAAGTCTCGTACTTTACCTTGACCTTTACCTTGTCCTTTACCTAGTGACGTCATTACAATAAGACTCGGCTTCTAGATTCACAAGTCTTAAGTGGGTATGGGTAACGGAGATTTTTTAATGAGAAAAAAGTACGGCACTGACGTTATTGTGACCAATCATCATCATCACGTGCCAAGCCGATTGGCGTAGACAATCATCTTCTCCACATTACTCGGTCCTTCACACATTTCTTCATTTCAGTCGGTGATCTTTTGTTATGAAATTTGGATAAGCGAAAAGAGCCCCATCTGACGTATAGGGAATATGGTGTTAATGACCATAATTTATATAGACCTTCGGCACATGATTTTTGGGGTAATGTGGTCGGTAATACACCCGTACTACTTTATTTTCCCAGGGAAAAAAAAAATCCGGCACCCATTTAAGGCTGGGTGAACCTCTTGTCATTTGTAGCCCAGTTCACTAACCACTGAGCTATCATCGCAGCTCATTTTGATAAGCTGTTCAATATTTTTTTAATATCTTGGTTTGTTTATCTTTTTTTTTTATCTTTGTTTTTTTCTGCTATTCTTTCCATACAAAAGAGGTGAGATGCAGAATGGCTCAGGCAAAAGCAGCTTTCCAAAAAAAATGAGGAAGATACTGTGCAATCCATTTTTGACAATAGAAACAAGAAAAGGGGTTCTTAAATGTTATGTAGAGCCAGTCTTAACATATGGATGCGAATCATTGACAATAGGACAACAGACAAGAAAATCACTGGAGTCTGTAGAAATGTTGTTTTACAGAAGAATGTTGAGAATACAATGGACAGCTAAGAAGAGTAATGAAAATGTTCTGAAAGAGGTCAAAGAAAAAGAGAGCTAATTTCCAATATTAGGAAGAAACAATCATAATTTTTTGGCCATTTAATGAGAAGAGAACAACTGGAATATATTGTAACAACTGGGAAAATTGAGGGACGAAGCGATAGAAGGAAGCAAAGAGAAAAAAAAATAACAGACAGCTTAAGAGAATGGTTTGCCAGAAGGTCAACAACAGAAATGATAAATAACTGTCGAGATCGAAATTTGTGGAGAGACATGATCACCTACGCCAGCAGGTCCGGTACTTGATGATGATGACGATTCTTTCTATTCGTCTTGTCGTCTGATCAATTACACCCGAAAAAAATGCTCGGACATTAGGAAAATATTGGCACTATCATCATATTTCCAACATGCCTAACTTTAACCCTGACAACATTGCTTTTCCTCACATCATGAAACTATAAGTTGATCATTACATTTAAAGAAAACAAAAGTTAACTCCACCGATAAAATTTAACACGGACCGCTCGCCTAATTCATGGCACTTAATGATGATTAATAAATAAACAACTAACAGCTGATCATAACTGTCATGGTACTTAATGATGATTAATAAACAATTAGCAGCTGATCATAACTATTATTTAACGATGAATGGAAAGCACCAAAAGCTACCAGAACCAGAGTCAAGGACATAGTCTCAGCTAGCTCTGCACACAGATAAACGTGTTGACACAGGCTGACATGACTCAGTCAATCTTCTGTCAAACTCACTGTGAAGTAAAGTGACAGCTGTAAAACGAACTGTCAATCTTAAAAAACGTTTTAGGCAGTCATGGTAAACATTAACTGTACTCCTGTACTATGTTGACCTCTTCAAAACAATGACGTTAGTACCATCACCAGGCAATGTTTGTTTATTTTATGATTTAAAAAGAAAAAACGGAATAAATGTTTTCGCACTTCGAAGGTATGTATTTATATGTTATGTAAACAGTTCAAGGACAAAGGTCACTGTCAAAGTCATATTTTGTTTACGTAATAAAATACGCAACTGTAATTAAAACTTAACAAACATCGTTTTGGAGACAAATAATAATAAATGAATATTTTAGAAAGAAGTTTCCGGGACGATAATTCATGGAATCATAGGAGGAAGAGGTATGTATTACAGCACTCAGAAAAAAAATGACATATAAATAACAACAGAAAAATGTGGCAGCTTTGGGCATGAATCTAAGAAAGCGTGGGTTCGAATCCCGGTAGGGTCAGACATATTTTTTTTAATCGGGGAATAAATAAGAACTCAGACCCAAGGAACCTTATGGCGACTACTAAGGATAAGCGGTCTTTATTCTTTGGTCCTATATGTCTCCATCGCAGCAGCCCACAGTAATAAGGCATTGTCGTAAAGATAGGTTTTTTTTTAAAACAAATATATTTTAGCAAACATCTGGTTTTTTATTATTATTTTTTTTTAAATGCGAAGTGCAAAGTTTACGAGCTGTACAAAGTGAATCGAGCCATATGAAAGCTGATAAATGTGCTATAAGCAACACATGGTAACATCAAATGAAAGGTGCACCACAGAAATAAAAAGTAGAATAGCTCAGGCGAAAATAGTATTTCAGAAAATGATAAATGTCTTGTGCAACAAGTCTGTGTCAATAGAATTGAGAAAGATATTCCAGCGGTGCAGTATAGAGCCAATTCTGATCTGAAGAATCAAGGACAGTAAACAAACAAATGAAATGACGATTAGAGACCACAGAGATGGAGGTTTCTCAAAAGAATATTGAAAATTCCCTGGACAGGAAAAAAGACCAATGAGGACATTTTCAAAGAGGCCAACACAATAGAGAGCTCCTAAGAAACATCATAAATAATGAAAATTTTCGGGAACGTCATGAGAAGAGAAAGTTGGAATATTTGGTTACAACTGGCAAAATACAGGGAAAAATATATCGCGGACGACAAAGAGAGAAAATACTAAATGTCATAGTGTCATAACATGGAAAACAGTCAACAACAGAATTGATACGATGCATTGTGGATAGAGAATTGTGGAAGGACATGATTTGATTACGTCAACCTGTTTGGCTCATGGTGATGATGATAAGCAACACGCACAGCCATCTATAGTTTTACTAAGGCCTTACGGGATGAAAGGGAAATCCCGAAATCACCAAAAGCGTGTGACGTCTTCAGCTATGCGAGCTATAGACGGCTTACGTAATTTTATCCACAGACGTGTCCCTGCTGGCAAATCTAAAAAAGTCAGAAGCTTTGGGCGATTCCTTTCAGTACGTGGGCCTTACAACTATTATAGATGGCTGTGCCAACACCTAAGCTAGACGTAGCCAGTGCGTCGTAGTTTTGATTACCAGACGTCCGGATTTCGCCGGTCATGTCCTGCTTTTAAAACGTGTGTCCTGTTTTGTCAGGCTTTCCTAGATTTATGTCCAAAATGACATTTAAGTGTTAATTGCAGCTGTGTATTTTATTACATAAAAAAAAACCATGACTTCGACGGTGACCTTTGTTCTTGAACTATTTACATTGCATATAAATACGTATGGGAGCCGCGATAGCACAGTTGTTAGTGAACTGGACTACAAAGGACAAGAGGCTGTGTTTGATCCTGGCCGACGGCTTCCGGGTTCATCCAGCCTTAAATAGGTACCAGATTTTCTTTCTGAGAAAGTAAAGCGGCGCGGGCGATATACCGACCTAAAAAATCATGTGCCAAAGGTCAATAAGATTTATGGTCGCTAACATCATATTCCCTATGCGCTACTTGGCTTGACGGAGCTCTTTACTTTTTAAAAAAAAAAATACATTTTTTAAAACCTTCTTATATAAAGCGTTAAAGTGTTATACAAGGTAAAATAGGCAGAGGCAGACCAAGACTAACGTGGACGAGTAATATCAAAAGATAGACAAGTCAGCCTATGACAACCTGCACGATCAAAGCAAGAGACTGAGTGAAATGGCGCTCCATGTTAGCCAACATTCGATGCGGCGACGACACTCAATGATGATATAAAGTGTTGACAATAAGCGCTGCTTTATCATGTCTTTTTTTTTTTTTTTTGTGAAAAATATTTCGTTATGAGATACAATTTTTTTTTAAATTTCTTTTCTTATAATCGGGAAGCCCTGTTCTGTTTATGGAATCAGTATAGTGTCACTTTTAATCGGGGATTCACCATGTCCGCTCCACTAATCCACAGCACCCGCAAGGCGCGGTGGCAAATTATTTTGACATGATCGACTACAGTGCATCCCTCATCTCGACACAAGCGACGATTCCAAAGGACTTCCATGGAATAGAGAGTGCACAGTTAACTCCCTTACCCCCAGTTTTCTCGTAAACACACATTTAGAACAAACAAAGCAACGGAAACGGTTTAATTAAGAGACTGCGTTAGTCTTTTCAAAAACGGGGCAACATGCAGACGAGAAAACCCTAAACATTGCTGACTGTTTCAGAATCAGCGGCAGCAGCCGATCAAATTCCTACTCCACCTCTGGTTAACAGATTTCGTTAAGCATAAAGTTTGCTTGTTGTTTGTTTGCTTCCGCCAGCCATATATAGCGCAGTAACTAAGGACTAAATTTTGCGCGAATATATTAACTTTTTTCCAATTTGTCGAACCGGCAGTCGTGTAATCATGTGTTCCTCGCCATACAGGCAGGTAATCTCCGACTTTTGAGGTACTATCACTTTCTTTTATCGTCGAGTTTTGACGTTTTGGGGATATTTTTTTAATTGCCAATTTTGTCAGAGCATTGTCCACTTTTAACCTACTTTTTAAAACTTCCAACTGTCAAAAGTGCTTCAGCGTTTGCGCACAAGCACGCCTGTTTTTTTTTTCTTTGCCGTATCAGAGAGGGCTAGGCATCGGATCTCACTACCCATACACCAGGGGAGGGTAAAGCCACGAAAAAAAAACGAACTCGATTTTTTTTTTAAATCCCCACAGCCTGTGGTGGGAATCGAACCCTGGGCTTCCTTGTCTGGAGATCGACATCTTACCTCAAGACCACTCACCTCCCGTGCTAGGCCGATTAGACGATCAAGCCGGTTGTATTTTTTCACTACTCCTAGATAGAGTGTTAAAAAAAAATAGCCACTACCGAGGTGAAATGTGTTAGACGCATGGCAGGAAACTGAGAGATAAGATCAGATATGAAGAACTGAGGAAGTAAAAAGTACCCCCGTCATGCCAAGTGGCGTATAGGGAACATGGTGTTAGTGACCATAAATTTTACAGACCTTCAGCACATGATTTTTGGGGTAATGTGGTCGGTATTACCCCCGTGCCGCTTTACTTTTTCAGAAAAAAATTCGGTACCCAGTAAGAGAAAAAAAAAAAGCTTAGGGATAATTCCCGCCATTGAATATATAAATAGACATTAGATAAGATATCTTGGGCACGTGATAAGACACAAGACCAAAACATAACACAGCGAGCCTTAAATAAACACTGCCATTCAGATATTTAAGGGTCGACAACTAAAAGATGGATTCATAAAATATTAGAAACACCAGGAAACGTAACAGCAGCAGGGGCTAACAGAAGAGCACAAGACCACAAACTATATTTTCCCTCGACGCTGAAAGGCACATGAGGAAGGAAAAAACAATGAGAAGGCGACTCCTGTGTCATGGACATTATATGTTATAGGACATCCTTTCCGGTTGCTAATTTTCAGAGGTTGGAGGACTCACGTTCAATTGGTCGATAAGGTTCAGTTGGTCGATGTGGTTCAGTTGGTCGATGTGGTTCAGTTTGTAGTTGGGGGTTTAGTTGGTCGATGGTGGTTCCGTTGATTGAGGAAGTTCAATTGCTCCATGGGGTTCAGTTTGTCTAGGAGGTTCAGTTGGTCGATGGGTTCAGTTGATCGATGGTTCAGTTTGTCGAGGATGTTCACTTGGTAAATGGCGTTCAATTGGTCGATGGAGTTCAGTTGATCGAGGGAAAAGCAAAGTCTCCAATGGTCAACTGGCGAACCTTTGATCTTCCTCCTAACAATTTGATGTTAACCCATTTCGTGTCCTCTCCTGTTCATATTCACAGGGCATGTAGTGCTCACGGATTTTGGTCTCTGCAAAGAAGGAATAGTTGGTCAAGGCACAACATCTACCTTCTGTGGAACACCCGAAGTAAGGAAACACATTTTCTCTTTATTTGTTTATTCATTAATTTTTTTTTTATACAAAAATATCTGATTAGTTTATGTCAGTGTGTGCATCAATTTCTTTCCTTCCTCGTATGTGTTTCAGCGTTCATGGGAGATATAATTTGCGGTCTTTTACTTTTCTGTTCGCCTCTCTTGCTGATATGTTTTCTTGCGTTTCTAATATTCCATCAATCCATCTTTTTCATGGTCGATCCTTGGATCTGGTGTTCTCGCAACGTTCATTGAAGACTCTCTGTGCTGTGTTTTGATCTTTCTGTCTTACCGTGTGCCAAAACCATTTATATCTGTTGTTTCTTTTTGTTTTCTATGGCGGGAATTATTCTTAGTTTTTTTCCTCAGTTCTTCCTTTCTGATCATATATATGTTTCCTGCTTGTCGTCTAACACATTGTATCTCGGTAGTGGTTATTTTTCTTATTGTTCTTATGTCTAGGGTCCAGGTCTGGTATTGGTAGCGCAATATTTGTATGATGAGACTAAATTAGTAGGATCTGACCGGATGGAACCAGATAGAATCAGACCAGAGAAACCCAGATATCAGCAAAGAAAAGAAGGGGGGGGGAACGGGCAATAAGTGCCTGTACGGTCGGCGCAGCATCAGCCGACCAAGACCTAGCAGTTCTACCTCCCCGTGGTCTCCCCCGGTAACAGTCTGCGCCAAAACAGGTTGGCTAACAGAAGCTAGGTTCGCCATGTTCCCTGTAATGGTGGCTGTTACTGATATAGAAGACCTAGCATTTGCATTGCCTCTGGACTGGACTAGTAGTTTCAAAGCTTAACCTGGGATAGTTGAACTACAACCTCTCCAGTAAGAACCGAGACGTCAAGAAAGCCATTACGACCCGCCACATCAATGAGTCAAAGGATACTTGCCAGCAACAGCTCCTAGCTCAACAGCAACAGAAACCCGCAGGAAACTAGGCCCCATGGACTAAATCCAACTCACACCTCAAAATTTATCTTTTATTTTGAGGAGGTATTGTTAGAATGCTACCTTAGCCCTAACAAAATAGTCGGGAAACATTTCTCATTTAATGGAGATACTCACAGATATAAGATAATAAATACTATTCGGTGCCACGAGTAAAGCTGCACAAAACAGTGTAAAATAGACACAAAATGGTATAAAGCAGCTGAAATAATAAAGAGACGAGATCAACTGTGGCGTTTCCGTAAATGCCTTCATCGGGTACAAAACATAAACTATTTTTAAATAAACACAAGTCCAAACACAAATACGCAGTAACACTGACTTGAAAAATGGTGGCCAGAAATAAGAGACAGTAAGGCAGATATGATTTGATTAGACCAAAAGGAGCCAAACAGGGAACAATAGAACAATTTATTTACCTTTCGTTCGCATGAAGTATTGTCTTTATCTGCAATGTCGTTTCCTGTATAAATTTAACTGTCTTTTGTAATTCTTGCAGTGGCCCATATAATTTTGTACGGGGCGGTTGAGAAGGACATCCAGTAATAGTGGTTAGGCCATTTCGAGGCTAAGGGCCCGGTACTGCACCTGCTTGAGTGTCCATCACAGGGCGACTGCCATATCAATTTGCAGTCATAGACGTATTTCCCATTGGCGTGAGGGCGTGGCATCCTGATTGTTGTAGTGCGCCTTTTGGCTGGTTGCCTTCGACTTCAGCACTTAAACTTGCTAGAACAGATTATGGTCTTGCTCGGGTGTAGGAAGACCTGGCCAGTCTTGGTTTTCAGTCCCTGGTGACTGTTAAGCCTCATCCCCACGACAAGGAGCTGGCCTTGATGGGAGTGAGGAAGGACGAAAGAAAGGGTACCATAGGGTGGTATAAAAGAGATACAGAGGAAAAAACACAAACGACAGGGGTGTTGAGGGGAAAGAAGAACAGATGTAATAAATACAGCGCAGGGAGAAATACAGATAGGACACAGGAATGAACGAGAGAGGAGGCCAGTGATTAAATACAAGAGTGAAAAGTGTTTAAACCTCTCACCTATCGGATGAAGAATGCCAAAACGGGCTATGAGTGGTTCTCCATCGTGAACCGATTGTGGGCTAAGGAACAACAGACGATGTCGTTAACCCGGAAGTCATCGGAGGGTATGACCGTATGATGGCCTGGGGATCTGAAATGCGAGGTGACAGAGTGTTTTGGATTCACATTCGATGTTAAACACTTGTTCGTAGACTCTTACCCTAAACGCCGACCTGTCTGGCCAATATATGTCTATAGACAACGTTGACAGATGATTGCGTAATATGAGATTACGGGTGAAGACTTCCTAGATGTTAAAAGGGTCATTCGGCACGAGGGCTTGGTGAGTTTGTAGCACAAAAGAGCACGTACTGATGATCTGTTGAAACGGACAGTGCCCCTTGGGCTTATGCCCAGACCAGGGTTACGGAGGCGGCTCATAACGAAAACGTCTTGAAGGTTCCTGTCGTGGTTAAAAGTAACCAATGGTGGGTTAGAGATTACAAGGTGAGTGGTAGGATCGGAGTTGAAGATAAGTGTCGTTTGACGATCCGGCATGCGGCCAGATTGTGAGGCTGGTGGGTAAGACGGTAAGAGGGAGAAGAGTAGAAACTGATGACGGGCAGATTGTGTGGGTGGTGGGTAAAAGGGAGAAGAGTTCTATCTGATGATGGGCAGATTGTGTGGGTGGTGGGTAAGAGGGAGAAGAGTTCTATCTGATGACGGGCAGATTGTGTGGGTGGTGGGTAAGAGGGAGAAGAGTTCTATCTGATGACGGGCAGATTGTGTGGGTGGTAGGTAAGAGGGAGAAGAGTTCTATCTGATGACGGGCAGATTGTGTGGGTGGTGGGTAAGAGGGAGAAGAGTTCTATCTGATGACGGGCAGATTGTGTGGGTGGTGAGTAAGAGGGAGAAGAGTTCTATCTGATGACGGGCAGATTGTGTGGGTGGTGAGTAAGAGGGAGAAGAGTTCTATCTGATGACGGGCAGATTGTGTGGGTGGTGGGTAAGAGGGAGAAGAGTTCTATCTGATGACGGGCAGATTGTGTGGGGTAAGAGTCTTGGGTGCGGGTAATAGGGAGAAATTTTTATAGAGCAGATTACAAGACAGATTCAGGGTAAAGGCAGTGACGAAAGAATTCCGACATAAGGTGGGCTTGATGGAGAAAGTCATCGTCTTGGGCGCATAGGCATCTTAAGGCATAGAAGTTGAGAAAAAATTATAGAATCACGACATGTTTGAAAAGATATAGAGGAGCTAGAAACACACCACTGTGGTTTCATAGCACACCTACACAAGATAGAACTCAGTGACTTTGTAACATGTGACTGTGGAGCATCCAGACAAACTCCAGAGCATATCCTACAGGACTGCAGCACTCTCATCACTCTAAGAACACAAATATGGCCCACAGAAACAACCCTGCATGGCAAGTTATGGGAAAGCGGTGAAGACCATAAACAAACTGTAATGTTGATGACCCAAGCTGGGTTAAATGTCTAAATGCATAGCAGTCGATGATCACTGAAGAGGAAGAGGGAGAGACTACATTACTAGAGGTCTACATCAATTTGTGCATGAATCATGGCCTTTTTGGCTTATTCTTTTCGATTTGTAAACTGCCAAGAGTTCTTTTAACACGCACATTCATGGTCTCCTATTTTTGTTATTTGAGAGAACATACATCGGATTTTATAACAAGGACCGGGGTGGGTGAAGGGGCAGGGCCGGATTTAGGCCTAGGCTAAATAAGCTGTACCATAGAGGCCTCACAATCCGAGAAGGCCTCAAAGCTTCTGGTGTTAACTTATTTAACAGGGGGCCTCAAGGTTTCATTTAGCTTAGCCGGAACCTCACAGCTTCACTTAAATTAGCCAGGGTCTCAAAGTTTCATTTAGCTAAGCTGAGACCTCAAAAGTTTCATTTAGCTTAGCTGGAACCTCAAAACTTTATTTAGCTTAGCCGGGACCTCAAAGTTTCATTTAGCTTAGCTGGGGTCTAAAAGTTTCATTTAGCTTAGCCGAGACCTCAAAAGTTTCATTTAGCTTAGCCGGGACCTCAAAGTTTCATTTAGCTTAGCCGGGCCTCAAAGTTTCAATTAGCTTAGCCGGGGCCTCAAAGTTACATTTAGCTTAGCCGGGACCTCAAAGTTTCAATTAGCTTAGCCGGGACCTCAAAGTTTCAATTAGCTTAGCCGGGGCCTCAAAGTTTCATTTAGCTTAACCGGGACCTCAAAGTTTCAATTAGCCTAGCCGGGACCTCAAAGTTTCAATTAGCTTAGCCAGGGCCTCAAAGTTTTATTTAGCCTAGCCGGGACCTCAAAGTTTCAATTATCCTAGCCGGGACCTCAAAGTTTCAAATAGCTTAGCCAGGACCTCAAAGTTTCAATTAGCCTAGCCGGGGCCTCAAAGTTTCAAATAGCTTAGCCAGGACCTCAAAAGTTTCAAATAGCTTAGCCGGGGCCTCACAAAGTCTAAAGCCCTTAGTGAAGCCACAAAGAAACAAGGATTTGAAGAAACAAATTCCCATTGCCACTGGGGGTTTGAATCTATGGCCTTCTAGTCCAGATGTCAACATCTTACCTCTGGACCACCCAACTCCCAGTTCCATTCATCTTCATCATTCCTTCTTTGTTTTGACAGTATCTGGCGCCAGAAGTGTTGAGGAAACAGCCTTATGATAAAACTGTTGACTGGTGGTGTATGGGTGCTGTTTTATATGAAATGCTGTATGGTTTGGTAAGTAGACAAGACATAGAGTTTGTTAAATTTGTTAGTCTCTAGCATAGGGGTAATGTTGAACTCATTTGAAAATAAATGTCTAAGGAAAATACTTGGTATAGTATGGAACGAATTATAAACAAACATGGAAATTAGAGAAATCGCCAATCAACCACTAATATCTTCAGTAATCAAGAAAAAACATTGGATATATGTTGGACATGTGATGAGGAGAGATAATAACCAAATAACAAAGCAAGTCCTCAAGAGGGAAACAACAGGTAGGAGGAAAAGAGGCCAACCCAGAGAGATGCTGAGAAGAACATTGATCAGAGAGGAAAAAGCAGCAGGAATCAGCTTCCTCAATGAGATTGAGATGCTTGCACAGAACAGAGACAAATGGTGAGATTTGATAGAAGATCTTTGCAAGGATTGAGACTGCTAGAAAAAAAATTTAGGAAAGAGAAAGAGTATCTGAGTCTATGCCCTATGGGCCAACCATGGCTTGAAAGGTCAGTAGATAGATAGATAACATAGGGGTAATACTAATGTGAGTGAGATTAAGCTAAATGTGAAGGAGGTTATACTAATTGCCAATATAGTCACGCTAATGTACATGTGCTGAAGATATTGTGAATATGGTTATGCTGATGTGATTCTGGTTGATTGTGGCTCTGCTGATGACTGGTTAGCAGGGTAGAGTTCTGCCCTACCAAAGCAGAGGTTAGACGTCTCCTTTCCTCCGCTAGTCTTCGGGACACCCTTGGGCAAGGTGGAGCTCCCGTTTATAGCCCCGCTATCAGGGTTATGTGAAGCCATTGGAGCAGGTGGTGGATGGTGTTGTAGGAGCAGCTGACAAGTAGTGCCGGTTATGGTCCCTGCACCACGATGGCAGCCAGAGGATCTCATGTATAGAGACAATGGCTGCAATCTCCGACTAGTACAGTCACTGCCAAGAAGGAAAGGATTGGTAAACTACCTTCTTATATTGCCTAGAATAATCATAACAAACCACAATGAAAAATACCTTATGCAACAAATCTATGTCAATAGAAATGAGAAAGAGAGTTTATTGGTGCTGTATAGAACCAATTCTGACCTATGGAAGTTAATCATGGACAGCAGACAAACAAATGAAAAGATGATTAGAGGCCACAGAGATGGGATTTATCAAAAGAATGTTGAAAATTCCCAGGACAGATAAAAAGACCAATGAGGAAGTTCTCAAAGAGGCCAACACAAAAAGGGAGCTCATAAAAAACATCAGAAACAATCAACATTTTTCGGGTACATCATGAGAGAGGAGAGTTGGAATACTTGGTATTCAAAAAAAAAGGAAAGAGAGATCGCGGACAACAAAGAGAGAAAATACTGGATGGCTTGGTGTCATGGCATGGAAAACTGTCAACAACAGAACTGATACGATGCACTGTGGATAGAAGATTATGGAAGGACATGATCGCCCACGCCAACCGGAATGGCACATGATGATGATGATGATGATGTGATTCACTTTCTTTCCTTTCTCATTTGCCTTTCAGCGTTGATGAAATATATAATTACACAGAGATGAACAAAGAAGTGAGAAGATGCATTAAAGGGGATAAAAGGAAATATATAGATGAACTAGCTAAAGAGGCAGAAGAAGCAGCAAATAAAGGGAATATGAAAGAACTGTACAACAGCACAAAGAAATTAAGTGGAAAATACAAACGGATCAATGTCTTTTAAAGATATGAAACAAAATCTGCTTAGTATAACGGAACAACTGGAGAGATGGAAAGAGCACTTTGAAGAACTTTTGAATAGACCCGGCTCAAATAATCTTCCAGATATACTACCAGCAGAAGAAGAGTTACACATTATCTGTGGAAAACCAAACAAGGAAGAAATAATGAAAGCCATCAAACTTGTAAAAAATGTTAAAGCCACAGGACCAGATGAAATTCCTTCAGAAGCCAACAAAGCAGATATTAATACCTCTACCAAGATGCTACATAATCTATTAGATAAAATTTGGGAGAGGGAAGAAATACCAAAAGACTGGAAAGAAGGTTATATGATCAAACTACCAAAACAAGGAAGTAAACAGGAGTGCACAAATTATAGGGGAATTATGCTACTATCAGTGCCAGGAAAAATATCAAGCAGAATCATTCTGGAGAGACTAAAAGAGGCCCCGGAGACTAAAAGAGAAACATTTAAGACATGAACAAGCAGGTTTTAGAAAGAACAGATCGTGTGCAGATCAAATAACTACTCTACGTATAATAGTTGAACAAAGTTTAGAACTAAAATCCCCACTTTATATTGGATTCATAGATTACAAAAAGACATTTGATAGTTTAGACAGAAGAATGCTTTGGAAGTTGCTGAGTCAATACTGAATCCCCACAAAATGTATTAATCTGATAAGAACAATGTATGAAGAAATGAAATGTAATGTGGTGCATGAAGGGCAGCTTACAAAAGCATTTAAAATAAAAACAGGAGTAAAGCAGGGATGCCTTCTGACTCCATTTCTCTTTCTACTGGCCATGGATTATGAAAATAACTCAAAACAACAGAAATGGAATCCAGTGGTCACTGACCAAGCTACTTGATGAATTTGACTTTGCTGATGACATAGCTCTCCTATCACACAAACATCAACAGATGCAAGATAAAATGAGCATACTTGATGAGAGATCACAACAGATAGGAATGAAAATAGAGATAAGAGCAAAATTATGAGAATTAATGCAGTTGGCAATAACCAAATAAAATTAGGAGAAATACCACTACTAAACATACAATCTTACATATATCTTGGCAGTAATATAGACAAAGAGGGAGGAACAGAAAATGATACCAAAATAAGGATATCAAAAGCAAGAGGAGCATTTCTTCCACTGGGAAACATATGGAAATCCAAAGAAATTGGGTTAAACACTAAAATAAAAATGTTCAACTCCAATGTTAAGTTAGTCTTAATATAAGACTGTGAAACATGGAGAACACAAAAATTTCAATCATGAAGATACAGACTTCCATTAATGGATGCTTACGCAGAATAAAAGAATGGAAATGGCAGGACAAAATCACTAACATAGAATTATGAAAATGTACCAGCCAAATACCTATGGATAAAGAGATACAGCGAAGACGATAGTGTTGGATAGGACACACACTGCAGAAGCCAGCTGAGAGTATTACACAACAGGCCCTTTTTGGAATCCCCAGGGAAAAAGACAAAGAGGAAGACCAAGGAAGACCAGAGGAATTCTTGGAGAAGACAGATAGAGGCAGAGATAAAGATGATGGAGAAGACATGGAATTATCCTAAAAGAATGACAAGAAACAGAACGGCTTGGAAAGTGTTTGTTGAAGACCTATGCTCCACAGGGAGCTGAAAGGTAGAAGAAGAAGAATATAGTCACGCTAATGTAGATGTGCTGAAGATATTGTGAATATGGTTATGCGGATGTGATTCACTTTCTTAGCATTCTCATTTGCCTTTCAGCGTCGAGGAAAGATAGAATTTGCTGTCTTTTCCTCTTCTGTTGACTTTTCCCGCTGTTGTTTCCTAGTGGTAGTAATATTTTATCAATCTATCTTTTTCATGGTTGGCCCTTGGGTCTGGTGTTTTTGTAGTGTTTATTGAAGGCTCACTGTGTTGTATTTTGATAGAGGATGTGGTTATGTGCATAACTGCTATGGTGTTTAAAAATGTATATCCCAGCATTAGTGAAATAAAAATGGTTGAAAATCATCATCATCAAGTACCATGCCTGCTGGCGTAGGTGATCATGTCTCTCCACAACTTTCGATCTCGACAGTTATTTATCATTTCTGTTGTTGATCTTCTGCAAAGCCATTCTCTTAAGCTGTCTGTTATTTTTTCTCTTTGCTTCCCTCTATCTCTTCGTCCCTCAATTTTCCCAGTTGTTACAATATATTCCAGCTGTTCCCTTATCATTACATGGCCAAAAAAATGATGATTGTTTCTTCCTAATATTGGAAATTAGCTCTCTTTTTTTTGCCTCTTTCAGAACATTTTCATTACTCTTCTTAGCTGTCCATGGTATTCTCAACATTCTTCTGTAAAACCACATTTCTACAGACCCCAGTGATTTTCTGTTGTCCTATTGGGCCTGATTCGCATCCATATGTTAAGACTGGCTCTACATAACATTAAGAACTCTTTTTCTTGTTTCTATTGTCAAAAATGGATTGCATAGTATCTTCCTCATTTTTTTTAGAGCTGCTTTTGCCTGAGCCATTCTGCTTCTTATCTCTGTTGTACATCTACCATCTGATGTTAACAATGTTCCATGGTTGAAAACACATATTTTTATTTATATCATCGTCAGCCCTATGTTACAAATCTTTTGCCTTCTGTCAGGTAGTTAGAAAAGATTTTATTCTTTAAGATGTAGAAATGTACCGTAATCTCACTTGTTTATTATTTATGATTTTTATAGACCATATTGTGGTAGTAACAACCTGATTGTTCAAAATATGCATTTCAAGTTTCTTTTAAGAAAATCCTGCATGAACTTGGCACACAATAAATGTACATTTACAGTGCGTCTAAATAAGGTCTGTAATACTCATAAATAGTAACCAAGCAAGGATTACCATATATTTCTATATCTTGAATAAGAAAAAAGTTTCACAGTGAGCTGTGCGTTTCATTTGTTTTGATCGCGTTGCGATATTCCGATTGCCTACGATGAATGATAATATCGTATGACAGGAAACAGGTGGCTGTGTTCACTTTCTGTGTGGTTTTGCCTTATGTCTTTTGGCGTGTACTGACTGCTATGATGATGACTGCAGCTTACCTTTCTTTATTTTGGAGATGATACCGGGGCCTAATTAACCATAAGAAAATTAATTTTTCTAATTACCTAACAGAAGGGAAAAAAATTGTGACTTAGGACCGACATTGATATAAACATAAATATTTATTTTCAACAATTTTTACTTCACAAATTCTGAGATATACATTTTGAAACAAGGGCAGACATTTGTGAGCACACTATAGGGTATAATCTCAAAGTAAGGTGTTATCAATAAACTTAGATACCCCGAGTCTGCTACATTCTACTCATTCTCACAACTGATACTTTAAGACCAGAGTGGTTCAAATTTACGATAACACACACACAAATATAAATGTTCAGCTTATTAAAATTGTGTTTATTAATGTTCATAAGAATTAACATATTTTGTTTAGATATCTTTTATGTCTCTTCTTTTTATTTGTTCACTTTCAAATGACCATAGTGATAACTTTGATTGAAGCAACATATGCACTACTATACAGTTCATTCTTTATGTAATGTGATATGTCACAGAAAATTTTATTACTGCCCTGTAATGTGATATGTCACACAAAATTTGATTAATGCACTGTAAAGTGATATGTCACAGAAAATTTGATTATTGCACTGTAAAGAGATATGTCACAGAAAATTTGAATATTGCACTGTAAAGTGATATGTCACAGAAAATTTGATTATTGCACTGTAAAGAGATATGTCACAGAAAATTTGAATATTGCACTGTAAAGTGATATGTCACAGAAAATTTGAATATTATACTGTAAAGTGATATGTCACAGAAAATTTGATTATTGCACTGTAAAGTGATATGTCACAGAAAATTTGAATATTGTACTGTAAAGTGATATGTCACAGAAAATTGGATTATTGCACTGTAAAGTGATATGTCACAGAAAATTTGATTATTGCACTAAGGACAAATTTGTTGTTTTTGATGGATGCTAACAAAATTATATAGTAACAGCTTTACTTTGACAAAAGATGACATAAAACAACATAAAACTATAGGTAAAGGTAAGATAAAGTATTAGACTTGAATCGACATCTTAGCATGCGAGTTTTCACCCATTTGTGCTCTGCCGCCTATAAGTGTTCGAAGACTTCTGGAAAGTGTCACTTCAAGCATTGAAACTCACAATACGAGGCCGCATTCCTCACCTTCTCAGGGTGCTACCCTGGTACCCATTTCTGCCAGCGGCTGGGTCGACCACGGGGGTATTTTTTTCCAACCACGAGTACAATTCACACTGCTCCCAGCGGGAATCGAACACAGGTTGTCTGAACGTTGGTAACCCAGTCAGGTGATTTTCTTAACTAAACTACCAAGGTCCCCAATGTAAACATAAAACAACATAAAACGGTCACCATGTAATGTTTTTGCAATTATCTTTATCATCAGTATTCTATCTATCTATCTATTGACCTTTCGAGCCCTAGCCGGCCCATAGGGCATAGACCCAGATACTCTTTCTCTTATCTAAATTTTTATTCTAGTAGTTTTCAATCCTTGTAAAGATCTTTTATAAAATCTCGTCATTTGTCACTGCTCAGTGCAAGCAACTCTATCTCTTTGAGGGAGCTGATTCCTGCTGCTCTTGCCTCTCTCATCAATGTTCTTCTCAGTGTTTCTCTGGGTTGGCCTCTTTTCCTCTTCCCTGTTGTTTCCCACAAGAGGGCTTGCTTTGTTATTCGGTTATTATCTCTCCTCATCGCATGTCCAACATATGACCATCGTCTTTTCTTGATTACTGAAGATATTAGTGACTGATTGGTGATTTCTCTAATTTCCTCATTTGTTTTGAATTTGTTCCACGCTATACCAAGTATTTTCCTTAGACATTTATTTTCAATTGAGTTCAACTTTGTTTCTATGTCTCTTGTTGTTTTCCAGCTCTCAAATGTTTAAGTAAGGGTTGATAGTACATTTAATATGAATATTATTATCAGCATTAATTTTATCATCAGCTTTACAGCAACTTAAAATTCTCAAGCAAAGCCTGTTTGTTTCCTTTGGTGACATACTAGAGGAATGCAGTAAATCACATATAATCCAACACTCAAACTATTATTTAAAATCCTAACATTGTTTACCGTACGCATTAATTATAGCTTGTTATGTTTTTTAATTTACTTTTCAGCCACCATTTTACAGCCGTGACACTGCTGAAATGTACGACAACATAATTTATAAACCGCTGAGGTTACGTCCAAACGTCACCGCTGCTGGAAGATCTCTACTAGAAGGGGTAAGTAACACAGCCCATAACACTATGAGTGAACGGTTCAATAGGTTAAGAGAGCTTCATATTAACCATTAAGTTGATCTTCGGGTCAATATGGCGGATAGGTGACAGGAACTGTTGAGGCTCATGTTTGAAAAGTGTTCCTTGTTGCAGTTCCCTATATTCCAAGTCTGGCTTGATGCTGGAGCTACTGAGTTTAGTTCTCTGTGTACACCGTGAGCTGTGTATTTCATTCGGATCGTGTTTCGATTGTTTACGATGAATGATGATATTGTATGACGGACAGTTTGGCTACGTTCACTTTTGATGCGGTTACACCTTATGTCTCTTGGTGTGTGCTGTAGCTGCTATGATGGGGACTGCAGCTGCCTTTCTTTGTTTGGATCCTTCATTGCGATGAGATGTTAATTCAGATGATTCCACTGGCACAGATGATTGAGCAATCATGGATTTTAAATAGTTTGCAGTGATACCGGGATTTTTGACTAACTACAACTACATTGTACTACATTAAGTTGTTTTAGATAAGAAATAAAATTATTGGTTAATATAAAAACAAACTTTCTTGAAAACGAATGTCCCGTAGGATCTCAGACAAAGCTAGACAGAATACATTGCAAACAAACAAAGAATACATTGCAAACGAACAGATAAGAGGGGGCAGGGTTGTCTAGAGATAAGATGTCAGTTACAGGACAGGAAGGACCCGAGTTCAAACCCCATAAGAAGCAGTTAAAAAAAAAAGAGTAAAGTACCCCCGTCACGCCAAGTGGCGTATAGGGAATATGGTGTAAAAGTAAAGTACCTCCGTCACGCCAAGTGGCGTATAGGGAAATATGGTGTTAGTGACCCTATATTTTACAGACCTTCAGCACATGATTTTTGGGGTAATGTTGTTAGTATTACGCCCATGCTGCTTTACTTTCCCAGAAAAAAATCCGGTACCCATTTAAGGCTGGGTGAACCCGGAAGCCGTCGGTTGGGATCGAACCCTACCCCTTGTCCGTGGTAGTCCAGTTCACTAACCACTGAGCTATCGCGGCTCCCAATATGGTGTTAGTGACCATAAATTTTACAGACTTTCGGTACATGATTTTTGGGGTAATGGGGTCAGTATTATGCCCGTGCCGCTTTACTTTCCCAGAAAAAAAATCCGGTACCCATTAAAAGCTGGGTGAACCCGAAAGCCATAGGTTGGGATCGAAGCTTACGTCTTGTCCTTTGTAGTCCAATTCACTAACCATTGAGCTATCGCTGCTCCCTCATAAGAAGCAGTGGTGATTTAAAATAAAATAGGAACAATTATTCCATAGTTTCTTTATGACGTTACTCTCCCCTAGTAGTTGGATCTGACATCTAGTCCACTTGGATAACAGCAATAAACAGGAGGTCATGTGTGCACACGCGCACGTTAAAGGTATATTGGCAGTTAAAATTGAAAAGAGGCCATAAGTATGGCCTCTTACCAGGTAAAATTTGTCAACAAAAACCTACCCTCTGTTGATCCCAGGCCATGCTACAGAGTTCGTGTATGTGGACCAGGATTTTCTTGGAGGATATCGGAGCAACTGTTGTATTTGTTAGGTGTGCAGTGGTGATGATCCTAACAACAAACACACAGTGGTGATGATCCTAACAACAAACACACAGTGGTGATGATCCTAACAACAAACACACAGTGGTGATGATCCTAACAACAAACACACAGTGGTGATGATCCAAACAACAAACACACAGTGGTGATGATCCAAACAACAAACGCACAGTGGTGATGATCTAAACAACAAACACACAGTGGTGATGATCCTAACAACAAACACACAGTGGTGATGATCCAAACAACAAACACACAGTGGTGATGATCCTAACAACAAACACACAGTGGTGATGATCCTAACAACAAACACACAGTGGTGATGATCCTAACAACAAACACACAGTGGTGATGATCCAAACAACAAACACACAGTGGTGATGATCCTAACAAGAAACACACAGTGGTGATGATCCAAACAACAAACACACAGTGGTGATGATCCTAACAACAAACACACAGTGGTGATGATCCAAACAACAAACACACAGTGGCGATGATCCAAACAACAAACACACAGTGGTGATGATCTAAACAACAAACACACAGTGGTGATGATCCTAACAACAAACACACAGTGGTGATGATCCAAACAACAAACACACAGTGGTGATGATCCTAACAACAAACACACAGTGGTGATGATCCAAACAACAAACACACAGTGGTGATGATCCAAACAACAAACACACAGTGGTGATGATCCTAACAACAAACACACAGTGGTGATGATCCTAACAACAAACACACAGTGGTGATGATCCAAACAACAAACACACAGTGGTGATGATCCAAACAACAAACACACAGTGGTGATGATCCAAACAACAAACACACAGTGGTGATGATCCTAACAACAAACACACAGTGGTGATGATCCAAACAACAAACACACAGTGGTGATGATCCTAACAAGAAACACACAGTGGTGATGATCCAAACAACAAACACACAGTGGTGATGATCCTAACAACAAACACACAGTGGTGATGATCCAAACAACAAACACACAGTGGTGATGATCCAAACAACAAACACACAGTGGTGATGATCTAAACAACAAACACACAGTGGTGATGATCCTAACAACAAACACACAGTGGTGATGATCCAAACAACAAACACACAGTGGTGATGATCCTAACAACAAACACACAGTGGTGATGATCCTAACAACAAACACACAGTGGTGATGATCCTAACAACAAACACACAGTGGTGATGATCCAAACAACAAACACACAGTGGTGATGATCCTAACAACAAACACACAGTGGTGATGATCCAAACAACAAACACACAGTGGTGATGATCCTAACAACAAACACACAGTGGTGATGATCCAAACAACAAACACACAGTGGTGATGATCCTAACAACAAACACACAGTGGTGATGATCCAAACAACAAACACACAGTGGTGATGATCCAAACAACAAACACACAGTGGTGATGATCCTAACAACAAACACACAGTGGTGATGATCCAAACAACAAACACACAGTGGTGATGATCCTAACAACAAACACACAAACAGATAAGAGATAAATTAAAACAAGAATACGTGTCGAGTTTTATAAGAAGGTGGCGTGGAAATACGTCAGTCATGTGCTGAGAATGAATGAAGAAAGACTTCCGTTCTTGAATTCATGTGGAAACCATCTTGTAAAAGAAAATGTGGAAGATGAAGAGAACCGGTACGTAGAACAATTACTAGGGAAGACTCAACCATGGGACTTACAAACTACCAAGAACTACACAAATTAGCAGCAGATCGTCAATCGTGGAGAAGTCTGATTTGCGCCTTATGTGCCATATTCAGCCTGGGAGAAAAATTAAATGAATTGAGTTAATAATTTGTTAGTTGAGTTCCCTTCAAGCAGTCATCAGAGTCAGTCAGGTTTTCATTGATAAAGATCACGGATTAGTGTAGTTAAAACCTGTTTCATAAGGATCTGTAGTTCAGTGACACGACATTCATCCAATACAGTAATTAGAAAACTATGATATAACTTTTATTGTAACATGGGGCTTGGTGGTATAGAGGTAAGACATCAGCTTCTGAACATGATGCTCCTTGGTTGAGTCCCATCACAGGCAGTTGGAAATCAAAAAAAGAAAAATTGAATCTGTGGGATCTTCGTGGCTTTACCCTCCCATAGTCTCTGGGTAGTGAGATCTGATGTTTAGCCCTTTCTGGGTAGTAAGATCTGATGTTTAGCCCTTTCTGGGTAGTGAGATCTGATGTTTAGCCCTTTCTGGGTAGTGAGATCTGATGTTTAGCCCACTCTGGGTAGTGAGATCTGATGTTTAGCCCTTTCGGATAACGGTGAAGATTAGGAGGCCACTTGTACAGTCTGCGAATGTAAAAGAACCCATAACAGTTGGAAATCTAAAAGAGTAGGCCAAAATTAGACAGCAATTATTCTACCCCAAATGTTAAAACTCAAAAATATAAAACAATTCTTAGAGTACTCCTGAAGCCGGCGAATATCAGCCAGTAAGGCAAAGGACATCTATGCACATGGCTGCCAATGTGAAAATAAATCTTTCAATACATTTTTCAGGTTTAAACTTTTATGGCTAATCAGTTTTTGAATTCTTAAATTGATGTGCTTAATGTTTTTACAACCTGTTTTTCCAGTTCTTAAAGCTTCTGCTTTAACAACCAGCTTTCTCAATTCTTAAATTTCTATGTTTATTTATATGTTTTAACAATCTGTTTTTCTATATCTTTAACTTTGAGCTTAATGTTTTAACAACCTGTTTTTCTATATCTTTAACTTTGGTGCTTAATGTTTTAACAACCTGTTTTTCTATATCTTTAACTTTTAGCTTAATGTTTTAACAACCTGTTTTTCTATATCTTTAACTTTGGTGCTTAATGTTTAAACAACCTGTTTTTCTATATCTTTAACTTTGGTGCATAATTTTTAACAACCTGTTTTTCTATATCTTTAACTTTGGTGCTTAATGTTTAAACAACCTGTTTTTCCCATTTGTTCTAATCATTCAAACAGTCATTAATTTCCCCGTTATAAACGTTTCATGATTACCATTTCAAATAATTTTTCAAGTTCTTAACTTGTCCTTAACCGTACATCAAAATCTATTCAATTTCCTGCTAATTCAACATTTCTCATCTCCTTTTCTTCTTTTTTATTTAAAATTAAATCCATTTTTTTCTAACTACCACCATATCTGTCATTATAAATGACAAGCATTCAAAAAACATTATCTGTAATAAAGAGAAAGTGATCATATGTCGGTCATGTAATGAGAAGAGCCAACAAGAGAATCTCAAAGCAGGCCCTCAAATGAGAAGTAAATGCATCAAGATGCACCAAGATGCGTAGAGATGTGAAGCTGCTGTAAAGCTGGTGATAATAGCAATACTAAAAAAAAAGAAGAAAAAAAAGTGATATGGTGACAGCTTTAGATGGTAATGGACAAAACAAAAGTCGACATTTTGGCCAAGTAGGCCTTCAGCTGGAACAACAAACAACAAAAACAAATAATATATATAAGGATATGTAAACAAATCCAACTACATGGCGATAATATGCTAGATACTCAAGAAAGGAAATAAAAAAAGGGTCACTTCCCTGTGTTCCTCAAATGAGAACCAGAGAGTAAAAGTAAAAGAGATCAACGTCAAGAAACCCTAAAAAGAACACTGAGACAAGAGACAACAGCAGCAGGCATCTATCTTGTTGAGAATGAGTGGCTTGCCCAGAACAAGGATGTGTGACAAGATACAGTGCAGATCCTGTGCAAGATCTGACACTTGATAGCAGCGATCGTTGAACTTGTCTAGAATTTCTGCCCTATGTGCTGTCCTCGGTCCAATAGGACAATAGATAGATATCAGCTATTATTTAAATCTATCTCACATTTTCTACTTATCACTTCGAAGCCAAAGCAGTTTGAAAAAATAAATTACCGTTGTAACAGTGCTATAAATTTATGTCAAACTGTGTTAAATATATTCTATATATTAATTAATACTTCTACTTTATATAACTTTAAAGTATGTTTTTGTATTTCCTCTTACCCAGCTCCTACAAAAAGAGAAAGAAGCTCGTCTTGGTGCCAAACAGGACTTTCTAGATATTCAAAATCATAGCTTTTTCTCTAATATGAATTGGCAAGATCTGTATGACAAGAAAATGACACCTCCATATAATCCTAATGTGGTAAGTTTGCCAGGTTTTTGTGTTGATAGAATCAAATACAAATGATCACAGTAAAACTTGAAAAATTGAAACTAGTGAAAATGATAGTTGATATAATTTTTTTTAACATTTGATTTGATTGGATAATTTGATCAGCATCACATGAGATCTTACTATTTGCCCTATGTGGTTTGAGATTTTTCTGGATACATGAGTTTGGAGTCCTAAGTGTGAAGAAGAAAACGGTGCATAATGGTGGATACACATGACCCCCCCCATAAAAAGGTCATGAGTTTATTTCATGATGGACACTAATAATTTAGCATAGAAAAAGGAAAGAACCTCCATTGTTGGGACTGATTCACGAAGTTGTAGATGGCTTGCTTTTCATGCCAAATGCCAGGATCAACCCAGCTAGAAAAAAAAATGTTGATACCTGGTTGTTGGTTAGGGAAGGTCAAGCATCAAGGGAGAGAACTGTGGGCTGTGTTCTCTCCCTCAAAAGATGTGCCCATGATAAATAGAGGTTTTATACTCTACTCCCACCTGGCAGTAATGCTTTACTGTTATTAAAAAAAATAAAGCGTCCTATCACGCCAAGTGGCGGGAGCATGGTGTTTAGTGACCATAATTTTTACAGACCTTTGACACATAATTTTTGGGGTAATATGGTTGGTATTACGACCGTGCCACTTTACTTTCCAAGAAAAAATCCGGTACCCATTTAAGGCTGAGTGGGTGAACCAAGAAGCTGTCAATCAGGATCGAGCCCGAACTCTAGTCTTTTGTAGTGCTTTACTGCCATGGGACACTTTAAAAGAGGGCTTACAGGTGACAGCTCACAGGCCTGTGAATACATAATAACACCATAACAGAGGGCTTAAGGGTGACAGCTCACAGGCCGCTGGATCTATAACAACACCGTAACAGAGGGCTTACAGGTGGCAGCTCACAGGCCTGTGAATCCATAACAACACCGTAACAGAGGGCTTAAGGGTGGCAGCTCACAGGCTGCTGGATCCATAACAACACCTTAACAGAGGGCTTAAGGGTGGCAGCTCACAGGCCCATGAATCCATAACAACACCATAACAGAGGGCTTAAGGGTGGCAGCTCACAGGCCCGTGAATCCATAACAACACCATAACAGAGGGCTTAAGGGTGGCAGCTCACAGGCCCGTGAATCCATAACAGCACCATAACAGAGGGCTTAAGGGTGACAACTCACAGGCTGCTGGATCCATAATAACACCGTAACAGAGGGCTTAAGGGTGACAACTCACAGGCTGCTGGATCCATAACAACACCTTAACAGATGTCAAAGAACATGTAGGCAACTGGCCGTTTTGTTGAATAGTGACCAAGGTAAAAAGCAGAGCCCATATCAATGAAGTACATACATTAATATGTTTGAATACATTGTTTGATTTTATATTTTCTTTACAGGCGGGGCACCTAGATTTAAAGCATTTTGACCCAGACTTTGTTCATGAGCCAGTGCCAGGTAAGTTATCTTTATCAAGACTAATTCATCATTTTCGGTTTTAATAAGCTTTTTAAAATCTATAATAATTCAATATTTTCTCCTGTTTTACTGCACATAAAAAAAAATAGAATAATTCATTAACTTCCCCTGTTTTAATATATATTTGTTTAAATCATTAATGATTTTCTCCTGTTTTAGTACACATTTCTTAAATAAAAAAATAATTCATTATTCTCTCCTGTTTTAGTATACATTTTACGAAATAAACAAAATAATTCATAATTTGCTCCCAACTTTTGTTTTCACAGCATCCGTGGGAAGGTCAAGTGGCAACAGCAGCAAACTAGTGAGCGCAAGTGTCATGGAAGCTGACAGAGTCTTTGAGGGGTTTTCATACATGCCTTCCACAGAGGACGTCTTTGAATCAAAATACCACCATTCATAGGTAGAAGGGTTTTCAAGCTTTTAGCCACTGATATTTATTGTCCATTCAGTGAAAATACTGTTCCCAATCACATTCAGAGTTATCAGACTTTGCTAGCAGATTTAAATTGTTTTCTGTATTTCATTAACACTGCTTGCTCAGTATCTTGTAAAGGCACTCTCTGACCTTCAGGCCTAACCTTCCACTGTTTATTATTCTGTCTTTTTAAACTCAATGTACTTCCATTTTTTGGCAAGCAGTATTAACTCTTTAACTCCAGATTCTCTTGGCTTGAACATAACTTCACTGGCTTAAAAGTTATGTGTCGTCAAATCTTATGTTAAAATTTTGTTTATAAATTAAAACCTTTTAAAATATAAATCAAATTAAAGCGATTGTGATACAAGTTGAAAATACTGATAATACATCATCATAATATTTGGACATAATACTTTTAAATTGCCAGGAGAGTTGATATGGAGTTACAAGAGTTAAAACTTGTAAATTTGTTTGTCAAAACAGTTAATTATTATTTGTAAAAAAAAAACATGTTGCTACTCTGAAAGTCTGTTATTATTTTGGCCTGAACATGTTTATGCACCATAACTATTTGTGTGCCAGGAAGTAAGTTTATTTCTGTATTGCCAGGAAGAAAACTGTAATTATTTTATTAAACATTATAAATAATTGATTGATAGTGTTATATAATGTTGGAGGTCTGCAGTGAACAAATAGTGATCCATCCATTTGTTTTGTGTGTGTGTGTAAATGTATGCTAATAAAAATCTATATGATTAAACATCGGAGAGAGATGGAGAGAAAGTGAGTGATATATAGATCATGTTTTTCTTCCTATTCCCCCATAATCCTTGGGATGACATTTATGCACTCAACTTCAACTTCCTCCATTCCTTTTTGTTTGCAGTTTTTCATTGTAAGCAAGGTCTGTTACTTCATGTTGTCTTCCCGCCTTTTCTTGTCTTCCATATATATGCCCCATGTATTACCAGAGCCTCATTATGTGGGAAGTAAAGAATAGTGACACACTGACCTTCCAGGCATGTCGTAAGAGGTGACTAAGGAGGTTGATCAATGGCTTGACAAGCTGTCATTGTAAAAAGTATTTTTATGGAAACAGAACCATAGATTTTAGAAGCAGTGATCTCTGCAATATGTGCCATTTTGGCATGCAAGGTTTCTGTTTTTGGGATTGTGGTTCTGCTCTATGTGTGGTCTTCGGCTCAAAAGGACAATAGATAGATAGATGGATATATTCTTCATGCATTCACTATTCCCTACAGTATAATTTTTTTCTTGAGGCAGATATATGTGTTTGATTTAGAGAACACATGTTGATAGTTTGAAGCATTGCAGACAATGATCACTTTAGCTGTCAAAAGACATAAATGACAAATTATTTTAATCTATTTGAAAGCAGTCACCTTTTCTGAAGCAAATTAGTTATTGAAATCTATTTTTTTGGTCTTAAATTAGTTCTAGGCACATTTTCTTTCAGTGCATTAAAAAAAATAGTTTAATAATAGATTTATTCTTCTTCATCTGCCTACATCTTTAGATGTCAATATTAAGTTTGAAGAAAGTGTTCATCAGCTTAAGGCCGGTGACATCAAAAATGGATATCTAAGACTAATGAAATTAAATTCATTCAATGTTTTTAAATGCAAGACAGCATTGTTCTGTGGTCTTCTTGAATGTAATATGAGAATTTTCACTATTCAAAGGAAATAAAAATGTTAATTTTTCCTTTAAATTAAAAATATGTATTCACTATTTGCTCGAAACATTGGCACATGCATAACCATTCTTACTTCACCTTTACAGCTTCTTAAACCAAATGTCTAATGTAATACATTTTATATCAAACATCAATTGTAATATGTTTTTAGTCTAATGTAATACATTTTATATCAAACATCAATTGTAATATGTTTTTAGTCTAATGTAATATATTTTATATCACACATCAATTTTAACAAATTTTTAATGAAATGTAAAATTGAGCAAATTTTTAACTAAATATAAACCATTTCAACAAAATATTAAAATTTAATACATTTCTACGGAGGTTACTCATAACATTTTTACAGTTTCTGTTTACATACCTCTGATTTTAAAATTAAAACAGTTTTACATTGTGTTATATATTAAAAGAGGAGTTGGAAGAAGACCCTGTAGTAGATCCAGAGCAAGATGGACTAACAACATCCAATAAACACAACAACATCAATTGACAACGACTGAGACTGCCAGAAGGGCAAAAACTTGAATTTTATATCTCCATTGACACCAAAAACTTGAACTTTGTATCTCCATTGACACCTGTAGGGGGGTATAAGAGGATACAAAGAGAGAGAGCTCCATAAATGATACAAGATTTCCAAAATTAAAACTAAAATGCCACTTTTAGATGAAAAATAAAAGAAGTGGGAAACAATAATAAACAATATATCAACAAGGCTGCCAATCTGAGACATAACAATTTTGCTTGTTAAATATTAAATCATTTCAAAATCATCTTGTAAGAAAAGCAAATGAGGGTGAAGGTTTTTATTTCTTCCATACTTTCATGATGTTTGTTTGTGTGTGTGTTAAAACATGTCTTTTTATTTTTAAAAAATACAAATGCACGCACCTTTTATAACATGACTTGACGTGAATGAATTGTACCCCACAAAAGCATTAAAACTATACAAAGTTCTAGAAATGTCTTTGAGTATTTGTTTCATTTTTATGTGTGACGACCTTGCATTTTTATGTGTGATGATATTGCTAACATTTTGTTTATATTTTGAGATTTTAAAGTAAATACATGAGATCAACAATCTCACAGAACTGAACAAAGATGACATTTAAAATATTGATGACAGTTTGAGCAAAGAAGTTAAAAATGTAGGGATTTTGATGATGATCATGATGAAACAGACTAGAGATGTTGAATGTGAAGATGGACTAATAGAAACATACCAACAATGGAAGAGGATGGTAGTAGAATAGGTTGGAGAACAAAATCAAGAGATGGACTAATAGAAACATACCAACAATGGAAGAGGATGGCAGTAGAATAGGTTGGAGAACAAAATCAAGAGATGGGCTAATAGAAACATACCAACAATGGAAGAGGATGGTAGCAGAATAGGTTGGAGAACAAAATCAAGAGATGGACTAATAGAAACATACCAACAATGGGAGAGGATGGTAGTAGAATAGGTTGGAGAACAAAAACAAGAGATGGGCTAATAGAAACATACCAACAATGGAAGAGGATGACAGTAGAATAGGTTGGAGAACAAAATCAAGAGATGGGCTAATAGAAACATACCAACAATGGGAGAGGATGGCAGTAGAATAGGTTGGAGAACAAAATCAAGAGATGGGCTAATAGAAACATACCAACAATGGGAGAGGATGGCAGTAGAATAGGTTGGAGAACAAAAACAAGAGATGGGCTAATAGAAACATACCAACAATGGGAGAGGATGGCAGTAGAATAGGTTGGAGAACAAAAACAAGAGATGGACTAATAGAAACATACCAACAATGGGAGAGGATGACAGTAGAATAGGTTGGAGAACAAAATCAAGAGATGGACTAATAGAAACATACCAACAATGGGAGAGGATGACAGTAGAATAGGTTGGAGAACAAAATCAAGAGATGGATTAATAGAAACATACCAACAATGGGAGAGGATGACAGTAGAATAGGTTGGAGAACAAAATCAAGAGATGGATTAATAGAAACATACCAACAATGGGAGAGGATGACAGTAGAATAGGCTGGAGAACAAAATCAAGAGATGGATTAATAGAAACATACCAACAATGGGAGAGGATGACAGTAGAATAGGTTGGAGAACAAAATCAAGAGATGGATTAATAGAAACATACCAACAATGGGAGAGGATGACAGTAGAATAGGTTGGAGAACAAAATCAAGAGATGGATTAATAGAAACATACCAACAATGGGAGAGGATGACAGTAGAATAGGTTGGAGAACAAAATCAAGAGATGGATTAATAGAAACATACCAACAATGGGAGAGGATGACAGTAGAATAGGTTGGAGAACAAAATCAAGAGATGGATTAATAGAAACATACCAACAATGGGAGAGGAAGGCAGTAGAATAGGTTGGAGAACAAAATCAAGAGATGGACTAATAGAAACATACCAACAATGGGAGAGGATGGCAGTAGAATAGGTTGGAGAACAAAATCAAGAGATGGACTAATAGAAACATACCAACAATGGAAGAGGATGACAGTAGAATAGGTTGGAGAACAAAATCAAGAGATGGACTAATAGAAACATACCAACAATGGGAGAGGATGACAGTAGAATAGGTTGGAGAACAAAATCAAGAGATGGACTAATAGAAACATACCAACAATGGGAGAGGATGGCAGTAGAATAGGTTGGAGAACAAAATCAAGAGATGGGCTAATAGAAACATACCAACGATGGGAGAGGATGGCAGTAGAATAGGTTGGAGAACAAAATCAAGAGATGGGCTAATAGAAACATACCAACAATGGAAGAGGATGATAGTAGAATAGGTTGGAGAACAAAATCAAGAGATGGACTAATAGAAACATACCAACAATGGGAGAGGATGGCAGTAGAATAGGTTGGAGAACAAAATCAAGAGATGGGCTAATAGAAACATACCAACAATGGGAGAGGATGGCAGTAGAATAGGTTGGAGAACAAAATCAAGAGATGGGCTAATAGAAACATACCAACAATGGGAGAGGATGGCAGTAGAATAGGTTGGAGAACAAAATCAAGAGATGGACTAATAGAAACATACCAACGATGGAAGAGGATTGTAGTAGAATAGGTTGGAGAACAAAATCAAGTGATGGGCTAATAGAAACATACCAACAATGGGAGAGGATGGCAGTAGAATAGGTTGGAGAACAAAATCAAGAGATGGACTAATAGAAACATACCAACAATGGAAGAGGATGGTAGTAGAATAGGTTGGAGAACAAAAACAAGAGATGGACTAATAGCAACCTATCTAGTTTTGTCTTGTAATGATGCCATGTGAGCTATAGCTCTTGAAACCAAGATGGTATGTGCTGGGTTGTGATGGTTTTCCCAAATTATTCCCAGCTTTTATTGGAGAAGTTGGGACTTGTCCTGCCCGAGGTACTAGGTGTTCTATATCAGTAAATGTCACCACTATGGAGAACACAGTGATCCTTGCCTCTATTAACCAGCAGCTTCTAACGCAGGCTGTTAGTGAAAGCCAGTTAGATGGACTGAGAGTAAAATAATAAAAAAGGAACGGCTAAAAATAGAATTAAAAAAAAGAATGACAGAGAAAGAGATAAGAAAAAAAGGAGGAAATATGAAAAAGAGAAAGAATGATTGGTAGGAAGGAGAAAAATAAAAAAAAGAAAGATAAATTGAGGGAGAAAGAGAACATGTTTCACAATCCCTACGTCAGCCAAATCACAATATAGAGGTAAAGGCACCAAGATGTGTAGAGATGCGAAGCTGCTGTAAAGCTGATGATAATAGCAATACTAAAAAAAAGAAGAAAAAAGTGGTATGGTGACATCTTTACGTGGTATGGACAAAACAAAAGTCGACGTTTCTGCCAAGTAGGCCTTCAGCTGGAACAAACAACAAACACAAAAAATATATATAAGGATATGTAAACAAATCTAACTACATGACGATAATATGCTAGATACTCAAGAAAGAAAATAAAAAAAGGGTCACTTCCCTGTGTTCCAGAGCGTGGTCAGTCTCCGAATTGACTAAAATGATAAGGCAGGATGACCAACTATAAATCTCACTGACCAGGCAGTCAAGCGAGAAGACAGAATGGAAGGGTTCTAAAAATATGGGGAGGTGGGTACAGGATATGTATAAACTATGCAAATCTAACTCTGTGTGTGCACCCCATACCAATGTGTAAAAAGAAATGTGTATATAACAATACATGCGTACGAGCATAAATCCGCATATATATTGCCACAAAGCCCACAAAAGAATAACCAAAAGGAGCCTAAATGTGCCAATACATATGCAGAAAAATATATCTACATGTATAGGTTCGGTAGCACATGGAGGTAAGAAATATATAGTAGATGTCCTATGTGTATGAGAGTGATATGTTCATACCTTGGGGGTACAGCGAACCCAACTGGGCAATAAGGGGATTCTCAAGGTCGAACCAGCTGCGATTGCTGTAGTGACAGGAGACAATGCCAGTAACTTGCATGTCAGGTTTACCACTATGGCCAGGGGAGTTGAAATAGGCAGACACCGGGCTGCCAGTCTTTTACTCAACATCACGAAGATGCTCACAAAATCTGACACTCAAGCGTCATCCACTTTCACCCACATACGTCATCTGGCAATGCTTACATATTATGGCAAAGATGATATTCCGTGACACACAAGTGAACCCCTCCTTGATGTCGAATCGCTTATTAGGGAACAAGACCGAATCGGTGCAAAGCACATGGTCACAAGTTCTGCAAACTCAACATTCATAACAAACAGTACCAAGGTGTTTCTGGTTTGAGCGGGGTAGACGGCTCGTGACAAGAATGTCTCTCAGACTCCTGTCGTGTTTGAAGGCTACCAAAGGAGGATCACTGAAAAGTAGGCGGGTAGTTGGATCTGAGTGGAGAATGGAGCGATACCGGTTAAGGATCCTCACCGCAGCCAAGTTGTGGGGTGGTAGGTGAGGGTGAATATGGTCCTATCTGAGGAACAGCGGGTGGATGGGGTGAGTGTCACAGGACGGGAAATATCGAGAGCTCGCTTAAAGGCAGATTGGAGAACCAAATAAGGATAGAGACGACGTCTAAAGAAACTTAATATCAGGTGGGCCTGTTGGAGAAAATCTTGATCATACTGGCAGATATGACGAAGTCGTAATAATTGAGAATATGGAAAGGAATCTCTGCAGTGGGATGGATGAGACAAGGTGTGGAGAAGATAACAGTGGGCGTCTGCGTCTGTGGGTTTATAGAAGATGGATGTGACACATAAGAGTAAAGTAAACAGCCCTGTCACACCAAGTGGCATGGAATATGGTGTTAGTGACCATAATTTTTACAAACCTTCAGCATATCATTTTTGGGGTAATGTGGTCAATGCCCACACCGCTTTACTTTCCCAGAAAAAAAATCCGGTACCCATTTAAGGCTGGAGAACCCGACCTCTTGTCCTTAATAGTCCAGTTCACCTAGCTATCACTGCACCTGACACATGAAAGTGTTTTACATAACTGACAGGGGAGATCTTGCAAAAGACAAAACCAACTATTCATAGGTAATGAATGCTGATCTGAAAATAGGTCATCTCAAACAAATGGGTACATGACTCGAGGAATTACCAGGACTGAAATTTGCTAGGATTAGTAACATTTGATTAAGATCCTACCCCACCTTCCTGTTGTGCTCTGGTAACAGACAAACCAATGGACAAACAAGCAGGGTTGAACAAAAGTGCTGAAGTTAAATGTCATGTTAGGATTATCATCATTACTGCACTCCTGACACATCCAGGTTTCTGATCTTCTCAAAATGTTCATCAGTACACAATAACTAACTGTGCCAGTTTGGTTTTTGTTTGACTATTTCTTTCATTCATCCAGAATATCGCTTTGTTCTGGCAATGCCAATCTTCATCCCCTATTCTTGCAGTCTAGATAGTGATGTTATTTCACTTAATTGAGAGTTCTTTGTTCTATCTATCTCTCTGAGGTTGTTAATAATACCTGCCATATCCATCGGCTGTCCATCTGCTAATACCATCGAATTGGCCAATTTATCTCTGCTCTTTTGTTGCCATCAATACAAATAGCAGAAATGGACTCAAGATGCAACAAAGCTTGTCAAATCATTGGCCAGCTTTCACCACTATTGTCCAACAAGGAAATAACTCTAGAGACAAAATGGGCACCCTACAATACAATCTTCATTCCAACGTTGTGCTACCAATGTCAGACCTGGACCCTAGATGCAAGAACAATAAGAAAAAACAATCGCCACCGAGATGAAATGTGTTAGACGAATGACAGGAAACAGTCTGAGAGATAAGATCAGAAATGAAGAACTTAGAAAAAAGCTAGGAATAGCCCCCGCCATAGAATATATAAGGAAACAACAGATAAAATGGTTTGGCCATGTGATAAAGCAGAAAGACCAAAACACAACACAATGAGCCTTCAATAAACATTGTGAGAACACCAGACCCAACGGCTGACCACGAAAAAGATGGATTGATGGAATATTTGAAACACTAGGAAACATAAAAGCAGCAGAGGCAAATAGGAGAACAAAGGGCCACAAATTATATCTCCCCTCAACGCTGAAAGGCAAATTAGGAAGGAAGGAAGAAGAATACCAATGTGATCTGGAACGAACACTTCAGTGCTTTCACTAGTGTGTCATGGGTATACTTCATACAGGGGAAAGTACTGTGAGGATCTGAGGACCATGAATGTTGTCTGTGTGTTCTGAAGTTGATCTTGACTAAACTAAATTGAGAGTAACAATGTGAAGTCGATGTGTTGAGGTGAAAGGTAGTGACGATCGCAGTTTACTGTAAACAACAAGACAACACATCAATGGCCACTCATTTTAAGGGCAGATGATAAAGAGAGGAAGAAATTAAGATAAGCCACTGTTTCTAGACAAAGGCATGCAAAAAAAACACGAAGAAGAAAAAATGAATGTTTAACTAGATCCTCATACTGCCACAACTCCATAAGACTAGCTTCCACCACCTTAACACAAAATAATGACACATTCAGTTTCATGTCCCATGTGTAATACTTTATTGTGTTTTTTTTAGTTTTGCGTACGCCAACTTTATATCACTAGTGAAGCTCAAAGGGACTTTATTTTTCATCAATATATTTTTTTCTTATTTTTGATGCAGGCAGGTGTGCTCAAGTATCCCTCGCCATATATTCTATCCCACTTCAAAAGCATTTAATTTTTATTTTTATCACTGAGAGTTTTGATGTTTATGAGTAGATTTTTATTTTTGTCCATACAACAGCCATTATTCACCTACTCTTTTTAATTTCCGACTGCTGGAGGCTCTTTAATATATGCAGAATGGACAAAGGACCTCTTGGTTTTTGCAGTTATACAAGAGAGCTAGACATCAGATCTCATATTTTATTTTGAATTTAAACATAATTATTCCTCAATGCCAGGAAACACATTTCCTTTCTTGCCTGATGCCTTTTGTTTACATGTTGGTGATGGGAGGTTTCTAAGAATATATTGAATAACTTAAATGGTTTGGCCACCTGGTCAGAATGAATCCTTACCTATCACCATCAAGGGCGTTCTTCTCGAGATTGCATGGAAAAAGACCAAGAGGAAGAGCCAGAAGAAGATGGATAGATGCAGTGACAGAGACATGTAACAACAAAGGCAAATCACTAATCCAGACACAAGAACGACAAATGATATAACCACAACACCTTTTCAGTAGCAGTGAGAAAGAGAAAAGATGATGGAAGGTTTGATGACAGCAGCAGTTTCTGCAGGTATTTTTGTGATGTCAACAAATTGGAACTAAACTATAACCTCCTCCTATCTACTGCAACATTTGCAATCTAGTTTTTTTGTCTTCTATCAGTCTGTGGATTTGTGGGAATGCAGGAAAACTATGTGGTACTGTGGGCAAGTTGGTGTAGAACGTACAATAAAGTAATTTAAAAAATAGAATGTTGCAGCTTGGCAGACAAGACAAAACCTAGAAATTTACATTTCAAATCTTAAAGGTCTTCAGTTGAAAACAAATACAAACAAAACAGATGTTGAAGACCTTTTAAGGTCAAATCATTGATTTGTCTAGTTTTGTCCTGCCTATAAAGCTGAAACATTGTCTTTTTTTTTCCTTCTCTTTTTTTTTTAGGGGGGGGGGGGGGATAGGAGAGGTGGGGGGTGGAGGGTGGGGGGGGGGGTTATTTTATTGTATATAATCACTGACAAGTCTTATTTCTAAATGTTATACAATGTAGAGGTCACTGATCTATTGCTACTTAGTTGGAACATGTTTACATTATGTGATTATATTAATACACATGTTACATGAGACTTTCATTATCAAAGTCCTGTAAGTACAAAAACAATTCACACTGTGATCACTCTTCTAAAGGCTAGTTTTATTAGCACAGCTCTGGAGTTTCACTGACTTTGAACAATAATTGTAATGGTTTCTATATCTGAAGAGCTCTTTAATGTTATGTAGTGCCAGTCTTATCACGTGGATATACTTGCTTGCCTTTTTGTCCGAAGACTAAAGGAGCACACCTCTTTGTCTTCAACCCTTAAAAGGACATTAAGTGGGTGTGTCTGCATTGTGTTGTGGTTTGCAGTATATAACTGTGATATTTGCGCCTTTCTGCCCAACGCATCCGACCTTAGTACAAACATACGGATATGAATCAAGGACAATAGGACAACAGACAAGAAAATCACTGGAAGCTGTAGAAATGTGGTTTTACAGAAGAATGTTGCAAATACCAAGGACAGCTAAGAAGAGTAATGAAAATGTTCTGAAAGAGGTCAAAGCAAGAAGAGAGCTAATATCTAATGAAAGGATGAAACAATCATAACTTTTCATGGCCATGCAATAAGAAAGGAACAGCTAGAATATATTGTAACAACTGGGAAAATTGAGGGACGAAGAGATAGAGGTAAGCAAAGAGAAAAGATACCAGACAGCTTAAGAGAATGGCTTGGCAGAAAGTCAACAACAGAAATGATAAATAACTGTCGAGATCGAAAGTTATGGAGAGACATGATCACCTACACCAGCAGGCACAGTACTTGATGATGACGATATATCTGAATATAACTAACAAAAAATCAAGGCTTTGCACTATGGTGTACAGAGTATGCATCCCCAAAAGGAGGTTTCAGCCCTTCATAACAAACAAAACCAATAGCCATGAGGATCATCCACCGACTGTATCTTTTGTTGTTATGTAATGGTGTAATGGAGTCAGAAAAGTCTACCAACATTGTTTAATGTTGCAGTTCAGAGACTTTAATACCGCTACTGCTTTCAGTAATTTCCCATGGTTTCAGCTTCCTTGTCAGCTTGGATGGGGTAGGATCTGCATTGCTTGGCTTAACTTCAATAGAAATGATGCCTGGGATTGGTTGATTGTTCTGTATCAGCTCCGCTACATCAGCCAAACTTAAACTGTTTACATCCTGGCACTTTTCTCTATCACCATGAGCATCATCTGCACTGTGGTCAAGTGTCTCTGAAAAATAAATGTTTAAATAGACATTCTTTGTTGCATTCACAATTATTACTCCAAAAAAATATCTTTATAGATAAATATGATCACCAACATTAAAGGTATTCAAAAACTCCTCCACAGCAACAACCTCAAGAAAGAAAAGTTTTTGATGTCACATTGTTAATTGTAGTCGATATCACAGTTCCATGGGCAAACTCATAAGTATTCAGTCACTTTCAGTAGCTATAGTTTTACAAGATTCAGTACAATAAAGGATCCAGAACAATATTCACAACATTAAATGTTTAGGTTCAGATCCGGTCACAACAGACCTGGACAACACATATTCAACCTGGAGATAACAACCTCTGCCTCTGTCACCAGTCTCAAGAAAATACAAAACAAATTCTCCAGTCTTGAACTTTATAAGCCAGTCAGAACAGAAATACTGGACAACATGATAACTATCATGTGTTAAATCTTTGTCTCTCTGGAACAAGTAGAAATTATAGGGTGCCCCACTTGTTTTAGAACCTGGCATTTCTTTAATTTTTTACCACTAATGGGAATATTGCAACAAAATCTTAAGTGGAATTGTTGATGAAAGGCAGGGTTTGGTAGCTAGTGGGACACCCTGTACTTTACAGTATGTAAAAAAGTAAAGATCTACCATCACGCCAAGTGACGTATAGGGAATATTGTGTTAGTGACCATAATTTTTATACACATTTGGCACATGATTTTTGGGGTAATGTGGTCGATATTATGCCCAAACCGCTTTACTATCCCAGAAAAAATCTGCTACCCATTTAAGGCTGGATGAACCCAGAAGCCATCCTCTGTCCTTTGTAGTCCAGTTCACTAACCACAGAGTTATCACGGCTCCCTGTACTTTAAAGCATTTCACTGAAATTGATATAAATGTTTGCCACTTCAAAACATTCATTATTCGTTGCTGTTAGAGTCAAGAAAACAGCATGCCAGAGACAAACATATGTGCTCAATCGGTTGAGCAGATGACAGCAGATAAAGAAGTGGATGCACACTGATGGTTCCAGTAACCACTCCTATTATTTTGATTACCAAGACTGTATTCAAATTTGTTGCCTTCTCAAAACTATATCCCACCGATAGCCATATTGCTTTCTAGCATATAATCCTTGAGAGCCTTCAAGATGCTGCACTTATAATGTACATTATGACCTCTACAGGTGTACCTAAGCCGGCCATCATATCAACTATTTTATTGTGACCTAGACATTGTGTTCATTAGTTTGGGTTTTTTTTTCATTCGCCAGCTTTTATCTCTGACAAAGCCCCTAGAGACTAGGAGCTGAATTTTGCGTGTTAATCCATTTTCCCTGACAGCCGTGTGCACAGGGGTCCCTTACCACACAGGCAAATAACTCAGACTTCGAAGGTACTCATATTTTTTTCGTCAATGAGTAATTGACGTTTAAAGCCGGGCCTTCGCTGCTGAGACCAGGGGTGGTTGCCGCAGAGAGAAATCATAAATAAAAATCCCAAACCGGTGCAGTCGGGATTTGAACCCACAACCTCTCTGTCTCGAGGCCGGCGTCTTAACTCAAGACCAATCAATTTTTTTTCAAGAAATTAGCCAAAGAAGGTTTATTTGTTTCTTTGTTTTTTGGTTAGGAGCATCATCACTGCACACTGGACGAATCCATGGGTGCTCTGATATCCTACTCGAAAATCTGAGGAGAATCCTGGCCCACGTGCACGAACTCCATAGCACACCCTGGAATCCATGGTGTGGGTAGGTTTCTGCTGGCAATGTTTGTCAGGGTAGTTACCGTATTTGTGGCATACTCTTTGTAATTTTAACTTTCAAAGATTATTTATGTGCAGTAGTGCGGATGGGACCTTTTTGTTTACTGCTGCTATCCGAGAGGGCCAGACATTGGATCACACCACCCAAGAGATCAGGGGAGAGTAGCATCAAAAGAAA